>WHNR01000116.1:0-162500 GCA_009859135.1 Formica selysi | reverse complement strand
ATGAATGAAAACAATATTACAAAAATGGCTACTCTTCAAAATATTGCGCTTTATCTCTGCATCGACTGGGTAGCAAGAAATCTGTACTGGATAAGTTTAAACGACTTTGGTAGTTATACTCACATCATAAAGCTCGACTTAACAAAGTGGGAAAATCGCATAGTAAAATATGATAAAATTTCAAAAATAAGATCTTTTCAGAATGATGGATATTTAACTACACTACCGTCCATAGGGTATGTTAACTCTCATCCATTTGAAATAAATACAAAATATTTTCATTAAAGATTTGTGTACCGATTTGTAATTTTTCAATCATTTCATATGGCTTTGTAATTAAGATCAAAAGTTATAAAAAAATAATAAATTAACACAAATTTAATTATAAGAATTTTAAATATTCACTATATATATAATTTTTTTTTGCTATTGTTATAATAATGTTCTATAATAAGTAAAATAATGCATATATTTTTTAGAATTTTATATTTAAAAAATGTCACTGAGGATAATCAAAATCAGATAATACAATCGGATCTTGATGGAGATAACGCTCAAATCATTCAGAATTTATCTATTATATGCCCCTTCTCACTCGATATATTATATTTTCTTGATATGAAAATTGACGATATAAATACTAAGAAGCCGCTAATTTATTGGCTATTGACAACACTCTTGTTTGTAACAGACATTAACATTTCTATGTGCAATTTGATTTTGTAAACCAACAGAACTGGCTATGAAATATACTTTAAATCTTTAGCGATAGACAAAACAAACATTTACATTTCAAATTACAATTATGATATGTATGTTTTGGAAAAAAGGTATGTATAATACTTTTCGAGAACATAGACGCATTCAAATATATCCAAAAAATAGAAAAGTCTTATAGTCTTAAATTTTATGCTTTCGATAAATCTTTGCAATCGTATCCTCCGACGAGATTTCTGACACCTGACAAAAAAATTTACAACGTAGAAGAATCGATGTACACGGTAACGACAAACAGCATCATCGTAAATCTTCCGGAACCGGTCCCTAAGAGTGGATGCAAAAAGTACAACTTACCTACCACCCTATATACCATCAACATCACAAGCTATTGTTTAAATAATGAGCTTAACAAGTTCGATAATTTCATCGTGCAGACGTACGAGCGATATTATGAGATTCAGAATTTAACGCCGTTTATACAGGGTGATTCAAAACAACCTTCTGTCCTTACAATGTCATATACTTGACTCAATTCTAAGACGATTTTTCCTTTGCCAAAATTTTTTCCGAGGCTTAGTTTTCAAATTATAAGCCAAAATAGTTAACGAATTACGGGCCGCGTACGCGAGGCAGGCAGGGGCGGCGCAACTCACCGTCCGATGCTGGTGATTACGTGAAGCGCTCGCTGCGATCAACTGTTTGCTACATGCGATGGGTGTATGTGTGAGAGAGAACGCGTATACACACACATACACATTCTCTCTCTCTCTCTCTCCCTTTCTCTCTCTCTCTTTTTTTCTCTCTCTGTCCCTTTCTTTCTCTCTCTCTCTTTCTCTCTCTTTTACACCTATCGCGTGTAGCAAAGAGCTGATCGCACACACGCTCTCTCTCTCTCTCTCTGTCTTTCTCTTTTATACCCATCGCATGTAGCAAACAGTTGATCGCAGCGAGCGCTTCACGTAATCACCAGCATCGGACGGTGAGTTGCGCCGCCCCTGCCTGCCTCGCGTACGCGGCCCGTAATTCGTTAACTATTTTGGCTTATAATTTGAAAACTAAGCCTCGGAAAAAATTTTGGCAAAGGAAAAATCGTCTTAGAATTGAGTCAAGTATATGACATTGTAAGGACAGAAGGTTGTTTTGAATCACCCTGTAGAGTACAAGTTATTGTTAATAATAAGCAATTTTTATACTGGTCAGTTATCGATGGACCCGTTATTGAGTTCAGAAGTGATGCTGAGAACTGAACCAAGCAAGCTCAGCGGACCGGAAAATGTGACAGTTTATGCTCTGACGCCTATGATAGCGGCAGTTTATTGGATGCCACCTGAGAAACTAAACTGCGTGCCCATGATCTACAAAATATATTGGACGTCTATTCTCAACAATATGACACAAAAAACGAGCTATTTATCAATAATACCGAACATAAGATAGACGGCAAATTATTCACGATAATCGAACCGTTGATATCAGGAGAAAGATACAATGTGATATGTACGCATGTATCCAGTCAACTTTAGCAATTATTATAGTGATAGTTTGAGCAAAATTTTGGACATGTATTCGGAACCAAACAATATAACTTTAAGCGGGGTTAGCATAAACGATATGAATATCTTGTGGATTCCTAGCCTTAGTTTCATCGATTACCAATTGGAATATAAAAATGTTGAGATGGAGGAGTGGCAAACTGTAGACGACTTTGAGCAGAATAAAAGAGGGAAATTAATGTATTATATAAAAAACTTACTACCAGGAACTCGATACGAGTTTTGTTTGATACTGAAATATCCCAGGTATGAGAAAAACTTTATATAGCCATCTGATAGAAGATTTATTTTTTCAACGCTGAAAAGTAAGCAAAGAAAGATATTATAACATTATGTTTGTTTCAAATATAAAAATGCTTACAAAATTTAAAAATTTAGTAATTTTTAATAATTAAATTATAAGTAGAAAAAAATTTTTAAATAAAATGAAGATATTAAGAGTACATTTTTGCGTAACAAAGATGATATTTCGAGCACTCCTGGAATATCAGTTATGGAATATCACCTATTCATAAGCCTTGTCGCTATAATTACTGCAATCTGTATTTGCTACTTTTATTACTGTAAGTATGCTTGATACGCATTTAGTTATTTAATTTCAGAAAGAGAGAGATTATATCTAATGTATTATAGTATATAGAGATTCTGTAAGAAAAGTTAATTTATTTATTGAAAAGACAATGTAAATTTTGCAATTCGTATTATTAGATAAGCATATTGTAATTTATAACAGTGTACCGACAATGCAAGAAAAGTAACGAGCAAGTTTTGCCTCCGATAATAACTGACTTAGAGACTTTACATAAGATACCTAACGGTAACGTTCAACTTAATACATTATACAGTCCTATGTTGGAATGTAATTCGGATAAATATGTACTGACCGAAATCAAACGTGAAGAAATCAAACTAGAAAAACGTTTAGGCAGCGGCGTATTTGAAATGGTAAAAATTAATTTTTTCCATGCAATGTTATACGCTATTACTTTTTTAAATCAACAGAAATTGAAACAGATACGCATTTTTTTGAATAACTTTTATAAGAGATTATAAGTATCGCAAAATTTTTGTGAAATAACGTACACGTGTGCTCTACTATGTATTCTTCGTTAAGTTATTTAATACAAAATGAAATATATAATGTCACTTGACATTAAACTATATATTTTTTAATAAAATATAAATCTAAATTTATTTCAAATATTTCGCAGATGTTTAAAAAAAAGTAAAAAATTTAGAAAGACCGGGTATAGAGATACCCGCTGTCATAAAAATGCTTTGAGAAAGTGCTTCCTCGCAAGAGAAGAAGAAGTTTTTAGAAGAGGCCAGGCTTATGAATCGTTTCCGACACAAACATGTGCTAAGATTGCTGACCGTCTTCTTAAACGAAAATTCTCCAATAATTATGTTGGAATTAATGGAAATTGGTGATCTGCTACAATATTTGAGAGATAGTCGAAAATTGCAACCGTCAAATTCGCACGCTCTGCGTCTGCAAGATTTGTTCGCTATGTGCGAAGATGTTGCGCGAGACTGTTGCTACCTGGAAAATCTGCATTTCGTTCATAGAGATCTCGCATGTCGAAATTGCTTAGTATCCGCAAGAAATCGCGAAAACCGTGTCATTAAAATTGGCGGTTTTGGACTAGCTAGAGATGTTTACAGGGATGACTATTATCGCATGGTAAATACAATTATCATAAAAAAATAAAATTTTTTTAAAATGTTTGTTCGAAATGTTGTGTTCTTTTTTTGTTGTAATAATATAGTACATTTTTACTTTGAAGAGATTGATAGAATTTAAGAAAAATAGATTAATTCTATTTATATAAAGCAAGAGATAAGTAAACGCAAGAGATAAGTAAAAAATATCTTTGTGCTAAAGTAAAATACTTTTACTTTAAAATCTTTGTGCTAAAATAAAATACTTTTACTTTAGCACAAAGATTCTAAAAATGGGCAACTTGAACCACAAAATTAATATTATTGAAATCACATATTTTAGGAAAGACAAGGTCTTCTTCCTGTTCGCTGGATGGCACCGGAATCTTTGGTGGTCGGAATATTTACTTCCTAGAGCGATGTTTGGTCATTCGGGGTTCTCATGTGGGAAATTACATTATTGGGTGAGCATCCCTATATTGGCAGAACTAATCTGAAAGTGATAGATTATGTACGCGCTGGAGGTAGATTGCCGATGCCTCTAAATTGTCCACCGACTTTATACGAGTTAATGCTGAATTACTGGAGTTCAGCGAATGATAGACCGAACTTCAAACTTTGTCTCAAAAATATTAGAGCTCTAAGAAATAACATAGAAGATACCTTGCTGAGTCCAATGAATATTATCTAACCGATAAAATTAATTAATGACGTTATTTTCCAAATGATCCAATGAGAAGCTTGTAAGAAAAATAAGAAACGTAAGAAAAATAATTTTAAATAACTAATATTTTGCCTTTTTCAAATTTAATCTTAATATTAGATTCGTCGATAAAGATAAGAAAGACATTTTTTAATCTTACTATGCGAGAAATTTTGATGGTTAAAAATCACAACGCTTGATCTTATTTTCTCACAACTGTAAACAATGTGATGCTAACGCTAGCACTTTCGAGTAACTTAAACGAAACTTAATGGTTCTGATTAATATAATTATCGGTAGATTGCTACAGTAGTTTTAGAAATAATATCTATTTCATATTATATTAGCACCCTGTTTTATATTCTTATTATTTTTATCTTTTTATATTTTTTTTATTTGAATGTTTAAACAAAATATACATTTCTAAAAATTTTCTGAAATTTTCTATTTCCTTTCCTGTTCTTTCATTCAAAATTTGGATGTACGACTGAATTTATTTTAAGTGTAGAAATATTTTGAAAAAATGCAGTAAAAGAGAATATAGCAAGTTACTCAAATTTATTGTAAAGAAAAGATCATTCTCTTAAACACAACTGAATTGCGATTAAGCTCGATCAGCGATAATTCAACTAAGATAGAATTGTCAAATTCATATCGTTTCTAATCTCTCCTCTCCTACATATCAAACAACCAAAGAATTAATAATTTCGTCTGTATTAACAATGAAATAATATTGCAGGTATCGATGATGAGTTAATCGCCTATTAAATTAACCGGAAATTGTTCTAGAAGATGGGCCACAACTTGGCCCTCATACTACAGCCCGTCAATCCGTCATTTCGATGTGATCGTTGTCGAAATATTTCACGCACTGATGACGTATATATATATATATATATATATATATATATATATATATATATATATATATATATATATATATGCGTCGCATATTAAATTATACAAATATTTTAAATTATAGATTAATCATTTATTAATTGATAAATATATCACAAAAGCTTTCGTTAAGTTAATTATAGTCGATCCTGCGATTTAATTATTTAATTGCGTGCCTCAATCCGAATCAAATCTAGATCGCCAAAAAGTCCAACGATAAAGCACTAGACAAAATATATTCAGCTTTAAATATTGTTAAAGAAATAAATATTGCTCATAAAGAGAGATAACAACAAAATAATAATTTATTATATTTTAGATTTCTGTTACTATGTTTCTTACTTGATTAAATGGAGAAATTATGCGAAATACGCGCTTCGAGATTTATTGTTGCGAGATAATTACGTGTGATTTGACGTATATAAAAGCAACGTATATAAATTAATTATTAATTACATTAATCCTATCAAATTATTTCCCGATACTTGTCGCGATCGCGTTTAGAAAAGGAATTTGGCTACAAGCCAAGAGGTGATCGCCACTTCGAACACCTTTTGTAATACCGTACAATATTATTATATCCATAAAACCTTTGCTTAGTTATTAAATTTTGTACAAATTAAGATTATTTCTCTCATTGATATGTTGTCCACAATGCAGTTCCTTACATTCAAAGACTTGAACCGAATCAGGATTACTTGAATCAGAAGAACATGGATCCTTATTCGAAAGTTGCTATATTCCAATCTCTCTATACGCTCCTGAAGTTTGTCAGTAATCTTTTAAATCACCCTGTATATACGCGGAATATTAAATTATACAAGTATCTTAAATTACAGATTGATTATTTATTAAACTATTTATCACAGAGCTTTTTTCGTTAATGCTAGTTACTCGATTCTTTAATTTCATTGTTCTACTGTTCGTTTTTAATGTGAATTATATTTAGAGATCGTCGAAAAGTCGAACGAAATAACATCGGATGAGATATAATTTATCTTTAAATTTATTTTTAATGAAATTATTTATGTCTATAAAAAGAGAGAAAGAAAGAAAGATTGCAACAAAACAATAATTTATAATTTTGATTCCTGTCACAGCGATTTTTTATTAAATGTGTAATTATCACATGAAATACGCGCTTTGAAATCTATTGAAGCGATATAATTACGTATTACTTAACGTATATAAAAAATAATAATTATTATTAATCATATCTCAAATTATTTCCCGATACTTGTCGCAATGCTGTTTAGAAAATGAATTTGACAGAGCGTTTAGCACTATACAGTATTATCCAAATGTTGCCGTACGAATGATAACAAGATGGTAACACGTAAACAATAGAGCGCAATACGGCCGAATACCATGTTATTGATAATTCGTTGCCGTAATATTTTACGTATTATATCATATGTACACGTGAAATATTAATGTATAAAAGTATTTTAAATTGTAGATTAATTATTTATTAAATGATTGATGATCCTGAAGCCTTTCATAATACTAATTACTCATCGATCCTACAATTCAATTGTTTAATTGCACGTTCTCAATCTGAATTATATTTAAATAATTGAAAAATATCGTTAAAGCATAAGACAAAATATTTTTACTCTACGTATCAATACAAAAATAGTTATTGTTCGTAAGGATCGCAACAAAATGATAATTTATAATTTGGATGTCTGTCACTTCAGTTCTTACTTTGAGGGAGGTTCCTACTTGCATTTTATCGGTTTAAAAATAATTTTAATGAATTAATGAAATTTTTGCAATGAAAATGACATCGAACACGTGTATGCACTAATGCGCACCGATGCACATTAAAAGCTATTATAGACAAATTTATATAAGCGTAATTAATTATTATATCTTTCTATAGTTTTAACCGTGTTTTATCGTTTTTCAAGTTTTTATTGTCAGCGTTGATTAATTTTTTTACGTTTATGTGATCGCCGATGATACTATCAGCTGTCAGATTTTCGCAAAATGTTATAAAATGTTGAAAAATCGCAATATCTTGTGCTATATTATTTTTATTAGCGTATAAAATGTTACGAGTGCTTTTTTCTATCTTATGGATTCCCACTCAGAATTTTAATTAAAAGGTCGGAAATGCGAAAATAATACTTTTCTCCGGAGATTTAGATATATATCTATATGACATACGAAAAATTGTAATTTCCGAAACGCGGAAGTCTATTCTATTGTAATTATTATATATTTTATGCTTCGTTGTTCTTATTTCTGTATTTTTTGTTTATATCTTTCGTTTGCGCGGCAATTTAACATAAGACATACCACACAATATGATGTTCTGTGTCGGTTAAGCGTTCCGAATTTCTCCTTAACCTTCTATCGGTAAGATTCAAAACTTTTGTTTTATTCAGAATTATTCCACTATTACTATAAACATTTTTTAGACGATCCATGGTTATCAATCGTATTCTCGGCCGCAAGTTTTTGACACAACTATGTGAGGGACAATGCTAATTGTTTTTTCACTGGAAAGCCGTTGGAGGGATTCAATATATTTAACAACCGATCCACTATGGTATTTTACTTTGTTAACTGTTTTTTCTTAATTTTTATTTACTAACATCTGCTTTTTATACGTAATATGATAGTTTCTACATTGAAGAGGGTCCAGATTAAGACAGAAACGTCTATGTATTTTTTTTATTATTTACGTTTTTATTAATTTTCTTTTATAAGTAGTTTTCTTATTAATTTTATTATATTATTCACATTACAAATATATTGTACTTCGTATGTCTATTAATATTCTAATTTATTGAGTAACATATTAAATGTTGCGTAAATTTGTTTTTTAAATGTGAATTTTTGTTACACAAACATCCGATATTTGCTCCTAAAATCCTTCTATTGATTATTGTTAATTTTTTCACGTTTATAAGATTGCCCAATGATAGATATACTATTAGGATTTCGCAAAATGTCATGCAAAAAATAACAATATCTCTTGCAATATTGGTTTCAGCGTAAAAATGTTAAAGATTTCTTTTGTATCCCGTGGGGTATTACACAAAACATTAAATAAGAAGACAGAATCGCAAAAAAATTTACCTCTCTCAAGACTTGAATATATCTTTATACAACATATAAAAAATTGTCATTTCCGAAACGCGGAGATTTATTCAATTATGAATACTTCACAAATTTAAATAATCGCGGACTAGTAAGAGCCAGACGCGGATGGTAGTGCGTCAGTTTCATAGAAAACGAAGTTTTCCCTGAAACTGATTATGTGCACAGGGCATGAAAATTTATTTGGTTTTATACTAAGTGTAAATTAATATCAATTTAAGATTTATAATAACCCCTCTTTACCTCGCTGGAGAGACGAAGAGGAGAAACATATCGGGGCGAAGTTGCTGAATCGTGTTATTATAAATCTCGAATTGAGATTAATTTACACTTGGTAGAAGATCAAGTAAAATTTTGTGTCCTGTGCACATAATCATAGAAAACTTATTTTTCTATGAAACTGATGCACTACCATCCGTGTCTGGCTCTTACTAGCCTGCGATTATTTAAATTTGTGAATTTCACTTGAGAGCTTTAATAATTTCTTAAAATTTGATAAATACTTCATTTTTCTATAGTTTTAACAGTACTTTTTCGAAATTGAAGAAACTTTGATCATTAACATTTAATTAATTTTTTCACGTTTATATAATTTCTCGGTGATACTGTCCAATGCATCCTCTTCTTCAAGTCCTTGTATTTTTATGGATTATCAAATTTTGTTGTTTCAAGATCGTAGGGGCCTGTTGCGCTTCCTTCTTCCTGTGGTGTCAATCGAAATATCTTCTGCGGTTATTTATCCTCAGGCATTCTTAAAAGATATTTAAACCATTGAAGCCCCCTTTTCTTTATTCTCTCAATTATCTCTTTTGCTTCTATCTTATTCAAAAATTTTGACATAATAAATATAACTATCTCTCTTAGTCTCACTCTTCTCTCTCGACCTGTTCGGCATCACATAAGAAAATGGATCGCAAGTGGAACGCAGCAAATAAAAAATAATGGTCGTCAAAAATGCTTAATTTAAATCGATTATTCAGGCTGATGATTCATGATGGTCACCAATCAAATACAAATACGCAATGGCGTTATATGTCGCTCGATTAGAATCGTATGATACATAAGTTAGTCAAGAGTCAAAAGTCTGTCAAGAACGACGTGCAAGTATAGTGGACTCTCAAGAGCACGTATAATATATATATATATATATATATATATATATATATATATATATATATATAATATATAAAAAACAATTGTCACAGTTATAGTATTTAATTAAATAAGAGATATAGAAAATATATACTATCTGGTAAAACTTGGCGCATGAATAGTGACAAAATTAAAGATTCAGTAATTCCGTAATTTCCTGGTTGTCTATAATTTTTTCGAACAATAATTATATACGTTTCTTTTTATTTGATTGCTTTTCTGCTAGATTATATTAAAAGAAACTACAGAGGGAAACTGATAATATTTTTATTATTATTTGATACAACGGATGCATACGTGTCAGTTTGACGTCGTCACTGGTTTTCATAGAAAAAAGTGGATATTCATTATCCATAAGTTTTATAATTTGATAATATGTAAAATACATAATGATCGGTTATAAAAAAATTTTGGAAAGTATCGTTAGAAGAAATCTCATGATTGATGTACTAAACAAATTTCAAAAAATAATATACATAAGAAAACATCGTTTCAATTAGCACAGTTGCGTTATTTAGAATATCGATAGAATCACTATTCATAGTTGAGCTGCCAAGGATTGCGCGGAAACAGATCGAGCGCAAGTATTTACAAAAAAAAAAATTATTATGTCAAAAACGGTATTATGTGTTTTACTGAAAGTGTTAATGTTAGCGAGAGCAGATATCTTGTCAATGGATCCGAATTCAGACTTCATACAGGTAAGAGATTGCTTTGTTGAATAAAATTAAATGTTATTATAGCTAATAGTTCATTCGAGTTACTAAAATTGTATATGATAATGAAATATGTACTGTATATTAATAAAATAAAACTATATAAACATAAAACACTAAAAGAGTATATGTGGTATTTTGAAAAAAAGGGATGTATAAATCTTGTAAATTTTGTTTATAAGTAGATGTTTTATAGTACAAAATTAAGCTTAATTAAAATAGTGTATTGAAACTTGACTGTATTATCTTTGTATCTCTCTCTTTGCTTATTTAAAAATAAGTATTTTTAGCCTCAATATGAGATTTTCTGTTTATTCTCCGCTATAATAATACATACATATAATGACACTTGAACTGATTTTTGTGTGATTTTTCTTCAAGTTCTAAGACCTCTTTATTTTTTTAAACATTTATAACCATTTATTAGTATAATAAGATTTGTACTAAATCAGTTTTTTTATAACAAAATTAATTTAGAAAGTCAGTATCCTTTTTTTATGTTAAGGATAGTTATATATATATATATATATATATATATATATAATATATATATATATATATATAATATATATATATATATACCTCGTAACGGTCGCCACGATTTTTAAGGCATTTAATAATCTGACATAAAAAAGTCATAAACAGAAATTTATCAGTTTCTAACCGGCAACAAATTGCAATAATAAAAATTGACCAAACATTTTTTTTCCATAAAAAAGCAAGGTCACCTTCAATTTTTTAAATGGAACTGCCTACTTTTTATTGCATATTCTTGTAGCTTATCTCGAGAGCTTTTCAAAACACTATAATAAAGTATTTTTTCATTAAGTACTTTTTGTTTTTTTCATTAAGTACAAGTTATTTTATATTTTATTCTGACATATTTTGATATAAAAATAAAATATATCGTAAAATATTTAGTTTTCGATAATCTTACCGTAATACTTTTATGTACAGAATAATGAGACAAATCAATTAGTAAAAAAAAAATAATTGTTTTTAAGGAAAAGTATGTAATTATTTATAATGTATTTTTTTAAACAATTATTCGTTTTTTTTTAAACTAATTGATTTGTCTCATTATTCTGTACATAAAAATGTTACGGTAAGATTATCAAAAACTAAATATTTTACGAGATATTTTATTTTTTATATCAAAATATGTCAGAATAAAATATAAAATAACTCAAAAAGTACTTAATGAAAAAATATTTTATTATAGTGTTTTGTAAAGCTCTCGAGATAAGCTACAAGAATATGCAATAAAAAGTAGGCAGTTCCATTTAAAAAATTGAAGGTGACCTCTTTTTTATGGAAAAAAAATGTTTGGTCAATTTTTATTGTTGCAGTTTGTTGCCGGTTAGAAACTGATAAATTTCTGTTTATGACTTTTTTATGTCAGATTATTGTAAGTACCTTAAAAATCGTGGCGACCGTTACGAAGACCATCCTGTATATACATATATAGCAGAACAGAGCTACTAAATATTGAAACAAAGTGGAGTGTCGGTATAATAAAATTTCGAGTTGTATCAATTGACTCTAACAATAAAGCCAATAGTTACAGAAATCGACAATATACGCAACCAGCAAATTTTTTTCTACACTTTCGACTTTATGTATAATTTTAATTGTACATATATCCATTATATACCTATATGCATATGATCTTACGCAGATAATGTAGGTTAATTATAACATCGTGTTCTCCAGAATTTGTTTGCGTTAAAAAATGTAACGATAACCGAAAAGAAATTTGACAAAAGTTTAAGTACAAGAATTTATATAATTTCTATATGACCATAAAAAGATAATATTTATTACATTTATATTCTTGAAATACAAACGTTATTGAAACCCTTTAATGGTAGGAAATAAATTTTTGAAAAGAAAAGTTGTGTTAAGATAAAGTCACTTACTTGGAGAAATTAACTACCTCATCGTAAAAAAACTAAATCGTTAAACAAAATTGTTTCAACAATTGAAAAGAGCTACATTATTTGCTAAGAGAAGCGGTTATATGAATTCTTATTAATCCTCATTGATTTATTCTGTATGGCTATCACACACAAATTGATATAGCTGCATATGCATAGCAGACCGTCTAGATCAACGAGCATCGAGCATTCAGCCAATATATTGATTTACATACCATGCTCATGGTCTAAACGGTCTTATTGACGTCTATTTGATGCAACTACATCAATTTGTGTACGATAGTCCTCTTTGTTTGATATAAGAATCATAATAGATATGCAAGAAGATCTTGCATATAAAAGACAATAAAAACAGATTTTTAAAAAAAGTCTTGAAACACAATAAAAACAGATTTAAAAAAAAAATGTGACTATTCTGTATGTTTTAAACACATTATCAATCAAGAGAGATATAAAGAAAATTATCACGTCTATATGATTAAACAAATAAGAAATTTCAGGGCAGATTTACTTATTACATACATTATTATTTACTTAGTACATATATTATTTATCATTAAAAGTACCAAAAGTAGCCGCGTTTTTGGCCCAGCGGTGCTTACTTAATTCTTTTCGTATGTTATACTTTATCAAGGATATTCAAGTATCCGAGAACAACGATTATCACATTTTACAAAACTTCAAATTTGACCGGAGTCATCCTAAGAGTGTGAGTGTGAGAAATAAAATTGATGAGATTACATTTGCAAATATGTCTGTGATCCCAAAATCTAATAAAGGTAAGTTGCAAAGAAATGCATAAATCATTAGCAAAAGTAATCCATAACGAAAAAAATTGTAAATATAATTTATATTTAAGAGAGAGTAAAAATAAAATCTAAAAAAAATCTTTCAACAGCGAAAAGAATATAAATTTTATTTTGCCGCAAAAAATGGAAGAAAAATCCGCATATTGTATGTAAAATTAATTAAGATTTAATACAAAGTAGTCAATTATATTATTTAATTTTGATAGTTTATTTTTTTAAAACAATTGCAAATATTATACTTCTGATTTCTTAATTAATAAAAAATTTCTGGAAAACGCTTAATGCATTATTGTTTGATTTTGCTCCGAATTAATCATTACTTCTAGAAGTCTTAAAACACTAACATTTTTATATTATTTTATTATTTTAAAAGTCAACACTTGCTGTGCTAATTTTCATATATTGTAATTTATCTCTGTTTTTTTTTGTTTTTATTTTTATTTAAAACTTTAAATTGTTCTCTTCTGGATTACTGAGATGATCAATTTAATGTTCTTGTATATAATTATGTCAATATGTACGATTGTAAAATTTTTAGAAAACATTTTGAGCAAACCAACATCTCCTAGAACATTTGTAGAGTTCCATAACGGATTCTTAAATGAAGAAGACAATATTTCTGTGACATTCAGGTAAAAAATCTAAATTCTCAATCTACATTCTTTTAAATTTAACGACACATACATATAAAAATGTTGATTCTGTTATAATTTTATTAAATATAAAATAGTCAAAATATTATTTTTTTACAGATGGGACCAACCTGAATTTACAGACGAAGTAATACAAGGATACACAGTGCAGTGTTGGTTCATCGAGAACCTAAAAAAGATTCAAATCTGCGACGACAAAAGTATCTCAGCTACAATATTGGAGTGCACGGTGCACAATCTAAAACCTAACACGACGTACTACTTTCAAGTACGAGCGCATACTAAAGTTGGTGCCGGCCCTTACACAGATTTAATTGATGTATCGACTACGTACGAAAATCCAATACCGCAATTATTGATAGTAACGGAAAACGGTATCGATATATGGGATCTGGATTTAAAAACCAACGTTAATGTTGTTAAGGATTCGTACGTAGAAAGTGTCACTTATTCGATAGCGGAACATAAAATTTATTGGAGTAATACAGAGAGAGAGCTGATGATGTTGGAGATGAATGAAAACAGTATTACAAAAATAACTAAGCTTCAAGATATTGCGTTCAATCTCTGCATCGATTGGGTAGCAAGAAATCTGTACTGGATGGAAACCGACTATATAGATCTTTCTGCTGACATTGTGAAGCTCGACTTAACAATGTGGGAAAATGGCATAGTCAAATATGATAAGATTTCGAAAGGAAAAATCTCATTATATTATAACAATTTTTTAAATATACTACCGTCTATAGGGTATGTTAATTTTCGATATGAAATAAATAAACAATCAATAAATCCAAGAAAGAAAAGCCAATAAGAGCCCGTACGCGGTATTTAATGCGTAAAAGTTGTGTGCTGTTTATTTAGCAAAAGATGTTGATGGTCACGATATAAGTTCGCGAATAAACATTATAAAATGACAAACATCAAACGTTACGGCCCACTTCGGATCTTTATCAATGGTAATAATCTAATATTAATACAAAAACCGAGAACTCGTGAGGTGGAGTAATGTATCCGGAACGCAACTTATACTAACTAACATTATACAGCGCTGACAAGATTATCCAATGGATCGCAGATGACTGTAAGATTCCGCGTGGGTTAAGCTCATCAGACGGCCGCTTAATTATGTTCTTAGGCAAAATGTTGAAGACGGGCGCGAGCAATCGAGTGACATCACATCCGTAATAAGAAAACCGACGGTGAAGCTTTTAACGTCAAAAAAGAATGTGAGTCCAGTATAAGCGTATGGAGTTGAGGAAATAAGGGTAGCAAAATTAGTAAAAAATGCAAGATGCAAGATGCAACGCTGCGATGAGTATGAATCGAAAGAGTCAGAATACGGGCCTATAAAAATGAGGATGAAAATGAAAAAGATAAAGTTACTTACAAAAACAAAATTGATGTCCAAGTTAATTAAAAGCTATGCGAGACTCTTTGAAAAATTGTTTTGTTTAGAACCCGTTGAAAATGTTGTTTGAAAACACATGATTGGAAACAGAAAGCAGACTGGTCTAGCAAGTTGCTCGATGTCTAATGAGGAAACCGTCACAAGGAAAGGGAACAACATAGTAAAACATACGAGATAATAACAAATATTATAACACAAAATCAGAAACGAAAACAAGGTTATAAACAAAACATGGGAAAGAACTAGGGAGAGGAAAAAAAGAAAAGAAGAAACATTAGAAGCATTTGTTTATGATAAGAAGCTAAGAATGGTCCAGAAAAATCGTGTCATCTTGAAGATTTATGCTATTTTTTTGTTGCTTAATATATAACATTTTCAGTATGAGTCTCTCGATATAAGAAGGCTCTTCGTCTAATATTCAGATGTTATCCCAATCAAATTCATGCCCTGTGAGTCGATGTTCTGTAATTTCCGAATGACAAGAAAAATCACGGTTTATATTGAGACGATGTTTTTAAATTCTCGAAAAGGTTCATAAATTTTTATTCACGACATCCGACATATCACAAAAAGGGCGTTATTATCGGCTTAGTGGATCGGATCTGTAATTAAAAATAGTAATTAGACAGTAATTAAAAATAGTAATTAAAATATAGAAAGCTATGGCATACGTGTGTGTCAATAAACTTAACATTATTAAAACATATAAAGATTCTCTTCCGGCTTTAAATCGTAATAATGTGGTATATGAGATCTGTTGCCGTGATTGCGATGCGTCTTATGTGGGCCAAACGAGTTGACAACAAGGATAAGAAAACATCACCTTAATATAAAACGTGATTTTTCTTGTTACTTGGTTATTACGGAACATCTCACAGGGCATGAATTTGATTGGGATAACGTCCGAATATTAGACGAAGAGCCTTCTTATATCAAGAGAGTCATATCGGAAATGCTATACATTAAGCAACAAGAAAATAGCATAAATCTTCAAGATTCACACGATTCTTTTGGACCATTCTTACTTTCTTATCATAAACAAATTCTCCTAATGTTTCTTCTTTTCTTTTTTTTCTCTCCCGTGTTCTTTCCTATGTTTTGTTTTTAACCTTGTTTTCGTTTCTGATTTTGTGTTATAATATTTATTATTATCTCGTATGTTTAACTCTGTTGTCCTCTTTCCTTGTGACGGTTTCCTCATTAGACATCGAGCAGCTTGCTAGACCAGTCTGCCTTCTGTTTCTAATCATGTGTTTTCAAATAAAATTTTCAACGGGTTTTAAACAAAAAAATTTTTCAAAGAGTCTCGCATCGCTTTTAATTAACTTAGACATCCATTTTGTTTTTGTAAGTAACTTTATCTCTTTCATTTTCATCCTCATTTTTATAGTCTTACGCATCTTGCATCTTGCATTTTTACTCCCGACTGCTGCCAATCGCAGGTTGGCAAAAAACGGAGGGAGTATGCGTTTCACCGAGCTCGGATCGGTTATTTACTAATTTCGTCACCCTTATTTCCTCAACTCCATACGGTTATACTGGATACACATTATTTTTCGATTAAGAGCTTCACTATCGGTTTTCTTACTATGAATATGGTGTCACTCGCTTGCTCGCGCCCGCCTCCAACATTTTGCCTAAGAACAAAATTAAGCGGCCGTGTGATGAGCTTAACCCACGCGGAATCTTACAGTCATCTGCGATCCGTTGGATAATCTTGTAAGCGCTGTAAAATGTTAGTGTTAGTTGTATAAGTTCCCAGGTAGCAAGGTGTCGTCATTATAACGTCATTTTTTAGTCACTGGTTACGTCAAATACACTTTTGAAATGACGTAAAAGTGACGTTAGAATGACGGTCCTAAGTCACAGACCGTTGACGTCATATCTATTACGATAAAATGACGACATTTCTCTAATATAAGATGACGTATAAAATTGGTGAACTTTGGCTACTTCTCAAAATTTACCGTTCTTTCAATTGTACAAATCCATTGGATTTTTAACTCTTTATCAAATAGAATAATATATATATATATAACAATAATATTTATTACATTTGTAATTCCATTAATATATTCTATAATAATTCTATGTTTATTATTCTATTTGATAAAGAGTTAAAAATCCAATGGATTTGTACAATTGAAAGAACGGTAAAAAGTTAAAATCATCCGTTTATATATATATATATATATATATGTATATATATATATATATATATATATATATATAAACGGATGATTTTAACTTTTTCGGACATTTATCTGACCGACTTTTAAAATTATCAGTCTAATATCTGAATTCCCTATATTGGGATTGCATCAGAAATTAAACTGATAGAAATAATTACATTTTTAATCTCCTGCCAGTTGCTCGAAGCTTTATATAATTTTCATGATTGAAACTCAAATGCGAGATAATGCGCATCGCGCGTCGCATAGCGGTAACTAAACGAACTAGCGGCTGAAGTATGAACTTTTTGTAAAGTTTTGAAATGTTGCGCGCAGTAACATTTTTCATGAAATATTAAATAAATAATAATTTTCGATATAGATAAACATGCACATCAAATTCAATTATTAATATTAAACAATATTTTATAGTTTTGTAATATAATAATACCGTATTTTCAAGGGTTTTGAACAGAAAGTCATGTAAACTTTATAAGTATCATAAAATATTTATTATTTTCCTTATATAAATACGATAATTTTAATATTGACGTATTTTAACAACATTAGTTAATTGATCAGTAAATAACCTTAAAAAGACGATTAAATGACGTTATTTCTGTGACGATAATATGTCGTCAAAAATATCACGTCTGTGTTACGTCATTATTTAGTCAACTGACGTCATATGACGAGAAATGACCTTAAAATGACGTTATAATGACGACACCTTGCTACCTGGGTTGCGTTCCGGATACATTACTCTGCCTCACGAGTTCTCGGTCTTTATATCAATATCAAATTATTACCATTGATAAGGTTTCGAAATGGGCCGAAACGTTTGGTGTTTGTCATTTTATAATGTTTATTTGCGGATTTATATCGTGACCATCTTTTGCTAAATAAACAGCACACAATTTTTATGCAATAAATACCGCGTCCGGGTTTTTATTGGCCTTTCCTTCTTGGGTTTATTGATTTCATCATTTGAGCCTTGTGTATTTAAATTTTCATTGTTATAAATGAACAATATTTTCATTAAAGATTTGTACTGATTTGTAATTTTTCAATAATTTCATTTAGCTTTGTAATTAAGATCAAAAGTTATAAAAAATAATAAATTAACATAAATTTAATTATAACAGTTTTACATATTCATTATATATATAATGTTCTTTCTGCTGTTGTTATAATAATGTTTTATAATAAGAAATGTATTTATTTTTTAGAACTTTATATTGGAAAAATTACACTAAATATGAAGGTCAGATAATGCAATCGGATCTTGATGGAAAAAACGCTCGAATCATTCAGAAAAATATATCTGTATGCCCCTTCACAGTCGATATGTCACGTTTTATTTTTATGAAAATTGACGACATAAATACTAAGAAACCGCTAATGTATTGGCTAGTACATAATCTCTTGTTTGTGACAGACGTTAACGTTTCTATATGCAATTTAATTATACAAATCGAAAAAATCAGTAATAACGAACACTTCGAATCTTTAGCGATTGACAAGACAAACATTTATATTCGTATAATGTCTGATAATAATAATATATATGTTTTGGAAAAAAAGTATGCACTTCTTGAGAGCGTAGACGCATTCAAATACATCCTAAAGATAGAAGCGCCTCCTTGGTTACATGAATTCTATGCTTTCGGTAAATCTCTGCAATCATATCCTCCGATAAGATGTCTGACACCTGACAACAAAATTTACAACGTAGAAGAATCGATATACACGGTAACAACGAACAGCATCATCGTAAGTCTTCCGGAGCCGGTCCCTAAGAGTGGATGCAAAAACAATTTACCTACCACCCTATATACCATTAATATTAGCTATTGTTTGGACAATGAGCTTAACAAGTTCGATAATTTTACAGTGCAGACATATGAGCGGTATTACGAGATTCAGAATTTAACATCGTTTACAGAATACAAATTACAGCTATTACGAATAAGCAATTTTTACTCCGATCAATTATCGATGGATCTATTACTCGATTCGGAAGTGATACTAACAATAAAAACTAAACCGAGCAAGCTGGACGCACCGGAAAATGTGACAGTTCAGGCTCTGACGCCTACTATAGCGGCAGTTTATTGGATGCCACTCAAGAAATTAAACTGTGCGCCCGTGATCTACAAAATATACTGGACATTAATTACCAACAGTACGCGAGACGTAAGCGAGTCCTTACTGATCAATAAAATCGAGCATAAGGTAGACAGCAAATTTTTCACAATAATTGAACCGTTGATACCAGCACAGAAATACAGAGTATATGTACACATTTATCCAGGCAACTACAGCGATCTTTATACTAATAGTTTGAGCAAAATTTTGTACATGTATTCGGAACCAAACAATATAACTTTGAACGAGGTTAGCATAAATAGTATGAATATCTCATGGCTTCCTAGCATTAATTTGACAATTCATTACGAATTGCAATACAAAAATGTTGAAATGCAGAAGTGGCAAATTGCAAACAACTCTGAGACAAATAATGGGGGAAAAGTAATGTACTATATAAAAAATTTACTACCAGGAACTCTATACGAGTTTCGTTTGATACTGAAATATCCAAGGTATGAGAAAAACTTTACATGGCCGCCTGACGGAAGATTTACTTTTACAACACTGACAAGTAAGCAAATGAAGATATTATAACATTATATGCTTATTTTAGATATAAAAATGTTTACCAAATTTAAAAACTTAGAAATTTGTAATAATAGAATTATAAATAGAAGTAAGTTTTTAAATAAAATGAATATATTAAGAGTATATTTTTGCGTAACAAAGGTAATATTTCGAGCACTTCTGGAATATCGGTTATGCAATATTACTTATCATTCACCATAAGCTTTGTCGCTATAGTTACTGTAATCTGCGTTTGCTACTTTTACTGTAAGTATATTTGATACACATTTAGTTCTTTAATTGCAGAAAGAGAGATATTATATTTAATGTATTATAGTATATAAAGATTTTCTAAGAAAAGTTAATTTATTTGTTAGAAAAACAATGTAAATTTTATAACGCATACTATTAAATAAGTATATTGCAATTTTATAATAGTGTATCGACAACGCAAAAAAAGTAACGAGCAAGTTTTGCCGCCGATAATGACCGACATCGAATTAGCGATTTTACATGAGATACCGAGCAGTAACATTCAATTCAATACGTCATACAGTTCTATGTTGCAATATAATTCGGATGAATATGTACTAATCAAAATTAAACGTGAGGAAATCAAATTAGGAAAATTGTTAGGCAGTGGCGCATTCGGAAAGGTAAAAACTAATTTTTTCATTGTTATACGCTAATTTCTACATCTACAGAAATTGAGACAGATACGTATTTCTCGATAAAAATAATTATATGATTAACTTTTTATAAGAGATTATAAATAACGCAAAATTTTTGTAAAATAACATACACATGCACTCTACTATGTATTTTTCATTAAATTATTTAATACAAAATGAAATATATAATGTCACTGACATTAAACTATGTAATTTTTAAGGGGATCCAAAAGCTCATCTGTTTTACCGACCATAATAATTAATATTTGCTGTGCAAAATTTTGCACACAGTAATCTTTTTTACTAGGCTTCTAAACATGTTTCTAAATGTTCACTTATATTCTTTCATGCATTTCCGAGTGGAGACCTATCTTATTTTGTACATACAAACTGCAAAACTTTTATATTAAGCAAATATTGTTATGACCTGACGCAAGAAGCCGGTAAAAAAACTGTAATTTTTTAGCTTTTCTTCGTTTTTAACATAAACTCGTGAAGTCTCATCTTTGTTTCGATGTGTACTTAAATCGTGGAAAAGGATTTATTATTCTATTCAACCAAAAAAAAGATTTCGATGTGCAAAGTAATAATTTTTGGTCGGTAAAACAGACGGCTTTTGGATCCCCTTAATGGTCTAAATTTAAATTTATTTCAAATATTTCGCAGGTGTTTCAAGGAAAAGTAAAGAATTTAGAAAGACCGGGCATAGAGATACCCGCTGCCATAAAAATGCTTCCAGAAAATGCTTCCTCGAAAGAGAAAAAGAAGTTTTTAGAAGAGGCCAGGCTTATGAATCACTTCCGACACAAACATGTGCTAAGATTGCTGGCCGTCTGCTTAGACGAAGATTCTCCATTAATCGTATTAGAATTAATGGAAACTGGTGATCTATTACGATATTTGAGAGATAGTCGAAAATTGCAACCGTCAGATTCGCACGCTTTGCGGTTGCAAGATTTGTTCGCCATGTGCGAAGATGTTGCGCGAGGCTGTTGCTACCTGGAAGATCTGCGTTTCGTTCATAGAGATCTCGCGTGTCGAAATTGCTTAGTATCCGCGAGAGATCGCGAGAACCGTGTCATTAAAATTGGCGATTTTGGACTAGCTAGAGATGTTTACACGGATGACTATTACCGCAAGGTAAATACAATTATTGCAAAAATATGAAATTTTTTAGAAATGTTTGTGTGTTCTTTTTTTGTCATAATAATATAGTACATTTTTATTTTGAATAGAACTTAAGAAAAATAAATTATTTCTATTTATATGAAGCGAGAGATAAGTAAACGTATTTTGTTTTAGCACAAAAATTCTAAAAATGGGCAACTTGAATTAGAAGATTAACTATGTTAAAATCGCATGTTTTAGAAAGGACAAAGTCTTCTTCCTGTTCGCTGGATGGCACCGGAATCTTTGGTGATCGGAATATTTACTTCCCAGAGCGATGTTTGGTCATTCGGGGTTCTAATGTGGGAAATTACATCGTTGGGTGAGCGTCCCTATACTGGCAAAAATAATGAGGAAGTGATAGATTATGTCCGCGCTGGAGGCAGACTGCCGATGCCTCTCAATTGTCCATCAACTTTGTACGAGTTGATGCTACGTTGCTGGAGTCCAGCGAATGATAGACCGAATTTCAACCTTTGTCTCAAAAATATTATAGCTCTAAAAAATAATATGGAAGATACCTTACTGAGTCCAGTGGATATTATCTAGCCGATAAAATAAAATTAGTTAATGACGTTATTTTCCAAACGATCCAATAAAAAGCTCGAACATAGGAAAAATAATTTTAAATAATTAATATTCTGCCGTTTTCAAGTTTAACCTCAACATTATATTTGTCGATAAGAATAAAAAAGACAATTTTGAATCTTATCTTGTGAGAAATTTTGATGATTAAAAATCACAACACTTGTTTTTACAACTGTAAACAACGTGATGCTGACGACAGCATTTTTGAATGATCGATACGAAACTTAAAGATTCAGGGATTCTATTACGGTTCTCGGATTGGGTGAAAATGACGAAAGTGAGTAACTCACCCAATTACGATTGATCTCATTTCGTAAAAATACGAAATTATTCGCGTGAGCGGGCTCGACACGAAATTTCACGTAAAAAGGTGAAATCAAGCAACAGTTACGAAAAATGGATAACGTAATGATTGTGATATTTATCGAGAAAATACGATGCTGAGGATACGAAGAAGACTACGGGATGTCTCAGATTCATATTTGCGATACCGGAAAAGGAATTTCAAAGTCTTTATAAGTGAGTGAGTGAAAATAATTGTATTGTTTAGATTATATTTTCAAAAAAACATTTTATTTTTGCCAAAAGAATAGAAAATTATTAAATATAGATTTATATATATGTATATGTTCCATTAGAGATGATTCCTGTATTTATGACGCTATATTTATGTAATAGAAAATCTGTACATATCTGTACATATCTGTAAGGCTATAATAATGTTTGGTTACAAAATAGAAGCCAATTATATAAATATAACGTCTTAGAATGTTTTTTTACATATTGTATGTTTTGGAGCAACTTTGAATAATATATACAATACAGATACGAGTTTGTAATATAGAGTCGAATGAGAGAGACCTATTACAAGTTAATTTTTATGTTTCCATAGATTATCATAGGTTATCTTTCATGTAATTCAGTGCTCGGATTTAGTTGCACATTTCGGCCCGATTCCGTGGCTCACGCCTATTGCCCCCCACTCACCGCTCATACGTTAGCGACGAGTCGCCAGATACGCGTAACTAAGGAGCGCGACGCTTTGTCTCAGGAGCGTCCGTATATAAGAATGTCCAAATATAATAGTAAGACAATACTTTTCTAAATGCACCGCGAAAATTCTCAAAATTAAAAGTTTTTCTTCAATATTTTATATTTCATTGATATAAAATATTGAAGAAAAACTTTTAATTATAGAAGAGTATTGTCTTATTATTATATTTGGACATTCTTATATATGGACGCTCCTGAGACAAAACGTCGCGCTCCTTAGTTACGCGTATCTGGCGACTCGTCGCTAACGCACGAGAGGTGAGTGGGGGGCAATAGGCGTGAGCCACGGAATCGGGCCGAAATGTGCAACTAAATCCGAGCACTGATGTAATTTAATATTATTTTTTTCTGTTTATCCGTTACGTTCATGTTTAATTGATTTAATTTCTTTTCTTTTTTCTCTATTGATGGCCCGACGGATGGTTAAATATTTGCCGCTTGATGCCAATATCAAAGGAAAGCGTGAAAATGTAAGATTACTAGACCGGAAGTGCCTAGTGATCTCGTAGTTCCACTCGCCACATTTGTAATTGGGTGAACAAAGTCTCGTAAGATGAGAAAGTGAAAAGTGAGTAAACTCACTCAAGAACCGTAATAAGCCCCCTGATTACTATAATTATCGGTAGATTGCTATAGTAATTTTAGACATAATGTCTATTTTATATTATATTAGCGATGAGAGCTTTGAGAGATGTCTGTACATTCTTTAACTTACTCAAATTTTTAGATATCGGGTTAATTTTTTTTACATGAGTAGAGTATTATTAAAAGATGATTGGTATTGAATTTGGTGAGAATCGGTGAAAAGGTTCATTTTTTATAAAATTTTGAATTTTTGAAAAATACTTGTATACGTTGTAACTTTCGCAAATTTTGAGATATCGGGTTAAATTTTGTTACATGGATAGATTATTATTAAAGGATGATTGGTATTGAATTTGGTGAGAATCGGTGAAAGGGTTCATTTTCTATAAAATTTTGAATTTTTTAAGAAATGTCTGTATACGTTGTAACTTTCGCAAATTTTGAAATATCGGGTTAAATTTTTTTACATAAATAGAGTATCATTAAAGGATGGTTGGTATTGAATTTAGTGAGGATCGGGTGATTGCTTCTTTATCTTTTTATTTTGCTCACAAAGCTTCCTCTATGAGGAAGCAAAAATTGAAAAATCCGCATGCTTAAAGGAGCTTAAACTTTGTGAGATAAAATAATGAGGAAGCAATGTGCAAGTTTTTAATTTATACAATTCAACTTGTTTTATTCCTTTTCTTGTTCCTTCCCTCAAAATAACGTATAGGCAAGATCTATATCACTCTAGATTAATAAAATCCTATATCAACTTAGATCAATATTTATTGATCTAGTTTTTATTGATCTATGTAGTTTAAACCCGCAGAGCGACATCGAATTATTAAACTTATCCTATTTCCCAATTATTGAAAAATTAAAAAAATTTTAAATTAGCCGCTGTGGTCTGATCTATCTTTCTCTTATGATTGTGTATGCCTCGTTGTTCTCATTTCTGTATTTTGTTTATATCTTCTGTTCGCGGGGCAGTCTAACATAAAACATACCATACAATGTAACGTTCTATGTCGGTTAAGCGTTCCGATTTTCTCTTGGTATTAACCTTTCATCGGTAAGACTCAAGACTTTTGTTTTACTCAGCATTATTCCACCATTACTAAACATTTTTTAGATAATCCATGGTTATCAATCGTATTCTCGGCCGTAAGTTTTTGGCACAACTATGTGGGGGATAAAACCGTTGGAGGGTTTCAATATATTTAACAACCGACACACTATGGTATTTTACTTTGTTAAATGCATTATCTTAATTTTTATTCATGGACCGCTGCACTTTATACGTAATATATCAATTTCTACACTGAAGACAATTCAGATTAGGACAGAAACGTTCGCGATTTCTTTTACTATTTGCGTTTTCATTAATTTTTTTATAAGTAGCTTGCTTATTAATTTTACTATATTATTCACATTACATATATTGTACCATGATGCAAGTGGACATGTTGTGCTCGTAACTAGGACGAATTTACGCATAGCAATGCGCAGGCCTTAATTTCCGCCATTTTTCAACGATATAGGCGCACATCTTTAACATTATTAATATTAAAGATGCAGACGTGTTGTGTGAAAGGTTGCAAAAGTCGCAGTGACCAGCAAATAAAATATAAATCAATAAGATTTTTTTCATTTCCCAAAAATGAGAAATACAGAAAAATATGGTTAGAAACGTCCCGTGTGAATAATATCAACATGAAACATGGTATGTTATAAATTTTATAATTTAAAAATAGAACTAAGAGTAAATTTATAAGTTTCTTTTAATGACATTTTTATTATTATAATATATAATATATACTTTTGCAGCTCGCATATGTTCCATACATTTTCAAGCATCATGTTATCAGAGTTCATGGCAAGCACCGTTATTAGGCTTTTCTCCAAAAACTCGAAGGAAATTAAGATTGGATGCGATTCCAACGGAATTCTTGAATATATCAACAGTTCCATCTACACATCACACGAGTAAATATATATATAGACACACATTTTTAAAAAAAGTAATTTATTAAATATAATTAATGTATAATAATTGTCTCCTCAGAAGAAACTAACAACTCTTTAATGGAAAGATCGGCAGCTGACATCGATCAACAGAAAATATTATCAACTGGTATTGATAGAAATGCAGCGTCAACAAGCGTGGCAACAGATTGTGAAATACAGTCAACAACAATACAAACAGATATGGAAGCAGCATCAATAAGTGTAAATATAGATTTAGCAGAACCGTCAACAAGTTCAAAAACAGATTCAGTAATACCGTCAAGCAGTAGTAGAATAGATTTCAGACACACAGAACCATTAATATATGACAATATAAATAATCAGAAAGTACTATCAAATAATGCAGTTTTTATTGAAAAAGACTCTAAATACAAAAGAAGATATAAAGCTATTACAAAATGAAATTGTCGTCTCCGGCATCAGTTAAAATTACAAAGTAGACAATTTAAAAATACATTGGAACAAAAAGTGAAAAACATTTTAAATGGAATATTTACGCCGGGATAAATAAAAATGCTTTTGAATCCTACAATACGAAAAATGAAGTGGTCAGCAGATGATATAGCAGCTGCTATATCTTTGCGCAGCGTAAGCCCAAAAGCTTATAGATATTTACAAAATGTTTTAAAAATACCGCTACCGGCATTGTCAACTTTGAGGAAATGGGCATCAACATTTTGCGAACGTAAAATAAATGAACGTTATTTTTGAAGAATATCATGGTCCTTCTGGATTGAGAAAAGAAGAATTCATTTTCGCTACAGTTACTAATATGACAATAAAAAAAATGGATCATTTTCTCCAAAAGAAGATACCAAGAGAAGTGGTAGCATGTCTCGTTAGAACGAGAACATATATTCGTCTTAAAGAATATAATAAAAACTATACAAATTGGAATAAAAAAAGTAAACAACAAAAAAAAAATACTTAAACTGACAAATAAAAAATAATTCACATACGCGTACATTTTATTGCTTATTTTATTTATGAACCCACTTTAATTTTTATGTTAATTCACCTAGGTTTTAGTAAATTAATTAATAATGTAAGTAGTGTATCTCTTCATTTTTCCTTTTTTTGCTTCCTCATAGAGGAAGCTTTGTTTTCGTGACAAAATTTTTTTTCGAATTTTCTATGCCAATGTGTTTAGAATGTTCCAAAACGTCGAAAAATCATATTCCTAAAAAATGTCTGTATGTATGTATGGATATATGTGTGTATGTGTGTATGTGTGTATGATGTATGTACGCAATATATTGTACAACTTCTAACTTTTTAAATTTACGTCACCTCTGAAAATGCATTTGATTTTTATTGTATTATTTCTTTTGAATATTATTGGTCAAAGCCTGGTAATAAGTAACATATTCTTTTATCTTTAATCTTTAATCTCATTCCTATAGAACATTCCTATATGAATTTCAGAAATTTTTCTGACTTTGATTGCAAGAAACAACGTTATTAGATAAAATATAAAAGCAATAGAAATAAAAAGAATCATTATAAAATTACAAATAATATTTATTATATATGAAACTGAGTTTTATTGGCGTAGTATGCGTATTGAAATAAAATAACATTTATTTTATTTGAATTACCGCTGAAAAATGGACGAATAAAAGGCCAAGTTCTGATTGGCTGTAATGCAAAATATGCGCAAAAGAACACCATGTCTACTTGCATCATGTATTGTACTTCGTATATGCACTTATTTATTCTAATTTTTGAGATTAAATGTTGCGTATATTTGTTTTATAAATGTGAATTTTTGTTATACGAACATCCGATATTTGCTCCTAAAACCCTTCTATTGATTATTGTTAATCTTTTCATTTTCTTTTTATATGATCACATGGTGATAGGTATACTCTTAATTTTTTTTTCGCAAAATGTTATACGAAAAATCGCGATATTTCGCAATATTAATTTCAGCGTAAAAATGTTAAGGGTCTCTTATATACCGTGGACTGTTACTCAGAACACTAAATAAGAAGCCAGAATTGCGAAAAAATTTATTTTTCTCGAGACTTGAATATATCTTTACGATATATGAAAAAATGTGATTTCAGAAACGCGGAGGTCTATTCTATTATAAATACTTCATTTTTTTATAGTTCTATCCGCATATTTTTCGAAATCGAAGGAGTTTTAATCATTAACAGCATTAATTAATTTTTTCACATTTATATGTTCGCTCGGTGATAAGGATACTGTCCTTATGACCGAGGAAGGCATTCTCTTCTTCGAGTCCTTGTATTTTTATGGCTTATCAAATTCCGTTGTCTCAAGATCGTAGGGGTCTGTTGCGCTTTCTTCTTCCTGTGATGTCCATCGGAATATTTTTTGCGGCTATTTGTCCTCAGGCATTTTTAAATGATGTTCAAACCACTGAAGCTTATTTTTTTCTATTCTCTCGATTATTGTCTCTTTTGCTTCCAACTTATTCAAAAATTTTGATATAATAAATATAACTACGGTATCTCTCTTCAGTCTGACTTTTCCTTCTCGATCTGTTCGGCATGGTGATCGTAGAATCACCATAGCACTGGATCATTGGTAGCAGTAACTATGTTACCGCCGGCATAGTTTTTAGGTAGAGTACTCAAACTTCCTCACTCGGCAAATGCCGTCGTTACAAAATCTGCTCTTTGAAATTTATTGTGGCGATATATGTGGTTACATATTATTTATAAATGTTAATTACTTATTAATAATATTAATAATGTGAAATTAAACAAATCTTAAAAAGTTTAGCTCTTTCTAAAATAGCGACGAATGTTTTCACAGAAGAAAATGAATCGCAAGTGGAGTGCAGCAAATAAAAAATAATGGTTCGGCAAAAGTGCTTCATTTAAATCGATTATTCAGGCTGATGATTTATGATGGTCACCAATCAAATACAAATACGCAATCGCGTCATGTGAAGCTCGATTAGAACCGCATGATACAAACGTTTCAGTCCGTCAAGAACGATGTACACGAATAGTGGGCCCTCAAGAGCACGATAGTATATATATATAAGAAACGATTATCACACACAGTTTTTAATGGAACGCAGTATTTAATCAAACAAGAGATATAGAAAATATATACAATCTGGTAAAATTTGACGCATGAATAGTGACAAAATTAAAGATTTATAATTCAGTAATTTCCTGTTCTATAATTTTCTCCAACAATAATTATATATTGCACGTTTCTTTCCATTTGACTGCTTTTCTATTAAATTATATTAAGAGGAATTACAAAGGAAAACTGATAATATTTATATTATTATTTGATACAAACAAATTCATCCGTTCAATGTTGTCATTAGTTTTCATGTTAAAAAGTGAGCAATTTATTAACTAAACGTTTTATAATTTGATGATATGCAAAATGCATCGTGATTTGTTATAAAAAGGAATTTCGAAAAATAGCGCTAGAAGAGATGTCATTGATATACTAAACAAATTTCAAAAAATGATATATATAAGAAAATATCGATTCAATTAACACATTTGCATTATCAAGAATATCGATAGAATCACTATTCATAGCTGAGTCGCCAAGGATTGTGCGGAAACTGATTAAGAGCAAGCATCCACCAAAAAAATCGAATTATTATGTCAAAAACGGTATTATGTGTTTTACTGAAAATGTTAATGTTAGCGAGAACGGATATCTTGTCAAAGTATGTGGATTCAGACATACAGGTAAGAGATTGCTTCGTTGAGTAAAATTAAATGTTATTATAGCTAATAGTTCATTTGGGTAACTAAAACTGTATATGATAATAAAATATATGAACTATATACTATATAATAATAAAATAACACTATATAACATAAAACATTAGAAGAATATGTGATGTTATAAAAAAAGGGATAGTATAAATCTGAGATATTTTGTTTATAAATGTATGTTACACAGTGCAAATTTACGCTTAATTAAGATATATTAAAACTTAACTGTATTATCTCTCTCTCTTTGCTATTTTTAAAAATAAGTATTCTTGGAACATCAATAAGATTTTCTGTTTCTTCTCCGTTATATTAATACATACTTATGGTGACACTTGAATTGATTTTTGTATGACTTTTCTTCAATTTCTAAGACCTCTTTATTTTTTTAAATATTTATAACCATTTATTAGTATATATAATACATAAATTAGTTTTTATTTAACAAAATTAATTTAAAAAGTCAGCATCATTTTTTTATCTCAAGGATAGTTACATATATACATATATAACAGAACAGAGATACTAAATATCGAAATAAAGTCGAGTATCGGTAAAATGGAATTTCGAATTGTATCAATTAATCTAATAGTCAACAATAAATTTAATAGTTGCAGAAATCAACAATATACGCAACCAGCCAATTTCGTGCTACGCCTTCGACTTTATATATAATTTTAATTGTACATATATTCGTTATACATATAGCTATATACATATGATCTTACCTAGGTAATGTATATAGGTTAATTATAACATTATATTCTCCAGAATTTGTTTGCGTTAAAAAATGTAACGATAACCGAAAAGAAATTCGACAAATGTTTGAATACAAGAATTTATATAATTTCTATAACTATAAAACGACAATATTTATAACATTCATATTCTTGAAGTACAAACGTTATTGAAATTTTAATGATAACAAATTTAAAAAAAAAAAGATCGTGTTAATGTAAAGTCACTTACTTGAAGAAGTTAACTAATTTACCGTAAAAGAACAAAATCATTAAACAAAATTGTTTCAACAATCAAAAAGAGCTACACTTTCATATATTATTTGCTAAGAAAAGCGGTTATGGATTCTTATTGACCCTCATAATCTATTCTGCGCGACTTTGGGCTATCAACACACACACAATACACACAAATTGACATAGTTGCATATGCATAGCAGATCGTTTGGATCAACGAGGATCGAGCATTAAGCCACCACATATTGATTTACATAACATGCTCATTGATCTAGACGGTCTTATTGACATTTATTTGACGCAGCTGTATCAATTTGTGTGCGATAGCATTTTCTCTTTAATAAAAGGATCATGTTTGATATGCAGAAAGATGTCTTCAAAAACAATAAAAACAGATTTATAAAAAATGTGTACACTGTATTTAACACATCATCAATCAGGAGAGGTATAAAAAAAAATCAAGCTGATGATTAAACAAAGAAGAAATTTCATGGCGGTTTTATTTATTTGTACATATATTATTTATCATTGAAGATATCCAGCGGTGCTTACTTAATTCTTTTCGTATGTTATATTTTATCAAGGATATTCCAGAATTCGAGAACAACGATTGTCCCTTTTTGCAAAATCTCACATATGACAGCAGTCATCCTGATAGCATGAGTATGAGAAACAAAGTTGATGAAATTCCATTTGCAAATATGTCTGTGATCCAAGAACATAATAAAAGTAAGTAGCAAAAAATGCATAAATCGTTAAAAAAAAAGTCTACGACAAAAATAAATTGTAAATATAATTTACATTAAAAAAAAGTAAAAGTAAAATCCAAAAAAAAAAAATATCTTTCAACAGCGAGAAGAATATAAATTTCATTTTGTCGCAAAAAGAAGAATCCACATATTATATGTGAAATTAATCAAGATTTAATATAAAGCAGTTAATTATATTAATTAATTTTGATAGATTTTTTTTTTAGAACGATCACAAATATTGTACTTCTGATTTCTCAATCAATAAGATATTTCCGAAAAATGTTTAATGCTTTATTAAGAACTTTGTATTTGTTTTTGTTCATTAATAGAATTACTTTTTTGAGTCTTATAAAACGCGCAAACTTTTTTATATTATTTTATTATTTGAAAAATCAACATTTGCTGTGCTAATCTCCATATTTTGTAATTTACGTTTCTTTTTCTTGCTTTTATTTTTACTTTAAATTGTTTTTTTTCTGAATTACTGACATACTCAACTTAATGTTCTTGTATATAATTATGCCAATATGTGCAACCTTAAAATTTCTAGAAAACATTTTGAGCAAACCAACATGTCCCAGAGCATTTGTAGAGTTTTATAATCGATTCTTAAATGAAGAAGACGACATTTATGTGACATTCAGGTAAAAAATCTAAATTCTCATACAATATTTTTTTTTAAATTTAATGACATATACATATAAAACCGTTGATTCTGCTATAATTTTACTAAATATGAAAAAGCCAAAATATTATTTTTTGTTACAGATGGAACCAACCTGAATTTACAGACGAAGTAATACAAGGATACACAGTGCAGTGTTGGTTCATCGAGAATCGAAAAGAGATTCAAATCTGCGACAACAAAAATATCTCAGCTACAGTATTGGAGTGCACGGTGCACAATCTAAAACCTAATACGACGTACTACTTTCAAGTACGAGCGCATACTAAAATTGGTGCTGGTCCTTACACAGATTTAATTAATGTATCGACTACGCACGAAAATCCAATACCGCAGTTATTGATAATAACGCAAAACGGTATCGATATATGGGATCTAGATTCAAAAATCCACGTTAGTTTCGTTATGCATGGCATAATGGATGCCACTTATTCGATAGCGGAACATAAAATTTATTGGTGCAACTATATGAAAGAGCTAATGATATTGGAGATGAATGAAAACAATATTAAAAAGAAAATAGCTAAGAGTAAATATCTTCCGAGGCATCTCTGCATCGATTGGGTAGCAAGAAATCTGTATTGGACAGAATTTGACGGAAATGAATTTTATTACATCATGAAGCTTGACTTAACAATGTGGGAAAATGGCATAGTCAAATATGATAAGATTTTGGGAAGCCCATTTATTCATCCTTATTCTGATCTACTTATTTCAGATTTAACTATACTACCGTTTACAGGGTATGTTAATTTTCATCCATTTGAAATAAATGAATAATATTTTCATTAAAAATTTGTACTGATTTGTAATTTTTCAATAATTTTATTTAGCTTTGTAATTAAGAGTAAAAGTTATAAAGAAATTATAAATTAACACAAATTTAATTATAAAAATGTTTAGTATTCACTATATACATATAAACATTTTTTTTCTACTATTGTTTTAATAATGTTCTATAATAAGAAAATAATGCATTTATTTTTTAGAACTTTATATTGGAAAAATTACACTGAGAATTATGAAACTCAGATGATGCAATCGGATCTTGATGGAAAAAACGTTCAAATTTTTCAGAAAATTGTATCTATATGCCCCTTCACAGCCGATATTTCATCATATTCTAGTTTTATTATGAAAATTGACGACATAAATGCTAAGAAACCGCTAATTTATTGGGTGTTGGATAAATCGTTGTTTGTGACAGACTTTGACGTTTCTATATGCAATTTGATTTTACGTTCCGAAAAATTCGTCTTGACATCTTTAGCGATTGACAAGACAAACATTTATATTAAATGTATCAATGATTATATATATGTCTTGAAAAAAAAGTATGCACTTCTCGAGAGCGTAGACACATTCAAATACATCCAAAAGATAAGAGCGCCTTTCTGGATTAATAAACTCTATGCTTTCGGTAAATCTTTGCAATCATATCCTTCGACGAGATGTCTAACGCCTGACAAAAAAGTTTACAACGTAGGAATATTGATGGTAACGACGAACAGCATCATCGTAAATCTTCCGGAGCTGGTCCACAAGAGTGGATGCAAAAACAACTTACCTTCCACTTTATATACCATCAACATAAGCTATCGTTTAGACGATGAGCTTAACAAGTTTGATAATTTCATCGTGCGCACATACGAGCGATATTACGAGATTCAGAATTTAACGCTTACAGAGTACAAATTACTGTTAGTCCGAACAAGCAATTTTTATTCTGATCAGTTATTGATGGAGCCATCATTCGACTCGGAAGTGAAAGTGATGATGAGAACTAAACCGAAAAAATTAGACGCACCGGAGAATGTGACAGTTGAGGCTCTGACACCTACTATAGCGGCAGTTTATTGGATGCCGCCTAAGATGCTGAACATGCCTGTGATCTACGAAGTACACTTGGTGTGTGATACCAACCTGTTTGAAAATAAAGTCTTTATTATCGAAAAGTCCGAACATATAAGAAACGGCATATTTTTTAAAATAATCGAAGAGTTAACACCAGGACAGAATTACACGATATATGTACGCATATATCCAGTCAACTTCAGTGATTATTATAATGACAGTTTGAGCAAAATCTTGTACATGTATTCGGAACCAAATGATATCATTTTAAGCAAGACTAGCATAACCAGTATGAATATCTCGTGGATTCCACCTGTTAATTTGACGATTGCTTACGTACTAGAATACAAAAATATTGAGATCATACAGGAGTGGCAAATTGCAAACAGCTTTAAGCTGAATAATAAGATGGAAGTAATGTACTATATAAAAAAATTATCACCAGGAACTCTATACGAGTTTTGTTTGAGACTGAGATACCCCAAGTACGAGAAAGATTTTATATGGCCGTCTAATGGAAGATTTATTTTTTCAACACTGCCAATGAGTAAGCAAGTGAAAATATTATAACATTGTATACTTATTTTAGATATAAAAATATTTACATTTAAACTAAGTAATTTTTAATAATAAAGTTATAAGTAGAAAAAAGTTTAAAAAAAAATGAAGATATTAAGAGTATATTTTTGCGTAACAAAGGTGATATTAGTTGTGCACCCTTGGAATCCACCCTTGGAACATCATTTTTGCAATATTTCTTACCAATTTTAAGCTTGATCGCTACAGTTACTATAATTTACGTCTACTACTTTTACTGTTGTAAGTATATTTAATACATTTAAATCTTTAATTGCAGCAAGAGATTATATCTAATGTAATATATAGAGATTTTCTAAGAAAAGTAAAGGACCCCGCACTAATTACATGAGAAATTGGCCATCGGTTAAATTGGCTGGAATTTTTTTATGTTATAGTTCTCATCATTCCGAACAAAAAACCTAATGGTCAAAAAGTCCGTCTATGCATAGTTTTCGAGATATATTTTTTTAAACATTAAAAAAACGATTATTTTGCATGTATGTCTCGATAAGCGTTGGGCTGTATTATCTTCACTCTGTATGCATGGATTGAATACATGTATGCTCGCATGTATGTTGGCATGAATTTGTATCACATGTATAAACATACTTGCATGAATATACAGGGTGTCCAAAAAAATGGGGAATACCCCTATCATACTTCAACGTTCGAAATGGGTGAAAAATTCTTTCATCATTCAGAGAGATCAAGGAATGTATCGGATGTTTCGTTTCACGATGTTGGAGGGATGTACCCAATGTACAAAATAGATCGGGGAAGGTCGGAAAAGATTAACTTAGGTAGAGTCTGGCGATGGAAATCGGAAATAGCCTGAATCCTTCCAAACTAAGCTTCAGAAAGAATAGACAATAATCAAAAATCATCAGAGTTCTTCGAAAATAATCACTCAGTATGAGAACTGCTGGAAAAATTGATCGGGAATCATTAAAAATACTCGGAAATCATTTAAAACAGTCGAAGATGACCAAACATGATCCATCATCCTCGGAACATCCGAAAATAATCGAAAATTATCTGATATCATCGTCATTGGCAGAGATTCCCGTGATTCGTCTCCAAAAACCATTGAAAATAATCAGCAATTATCGAAGTTCCGCGGAAGTAATCACCCAGAGGGTGTACCTCTGTTTATAATAATCGGAAATGACGTATGTTCATCATCCATCCACGCAAGTGGTGTCCTAAAGATCGGGAGCATTTCAAACGTTCCCAAGTTCATTGAGATTCTGCTGGGGTTGCCTGTGAGCAGCATCCAACACAGTATCCAACAGCGATGAGGACGGATATCTAATGTCCGGTTGATGACGCGCATATCCCAGATACCACAACACGCTGGCAATATGTGCACAAGTACCCAATGTTCTTGCACCTGACCTGCAAGTGCAATAATGACCCAAAATTACGTCCCTAGTATCCAACTCATCGTCATCTGTCACATCGTTATTGTATGCTATGAATATTTGATGCTTTGTTGCACGACGAAATCGTGAGAAAATCCGAACCCTTATCAATCCTGGTTCCCCGAGAAGGGAATCGAGTTGGAACTTCTCTTGTCCATCACGTTGCATCTTATCTTGTATGTACGATGGTGCCAGGTTGACCTGAAACGTTCCCACAGTCAAGTCCCGTAAACTTTCTAATGACAAACGTGGAAAATCATGTAACTGACCATTCTGAAGATGAATCCATTGTGCATTCCTGATACACATTCTCTCAACTTCTACTCGTGCTTGGACAACGTTCACTTCCTTCGACCTATTCAGGAGCTCTTGTGCCAATTCCGCATTGGCTCCTTCCATTTGAATTAAGGGGTGATACGCATTAATTATTGCCCCCGCAATATTATAAAACTCACCAAGATGATGAAGATGTGGCACTATAATTGTATGGTCGAAGAACTTGAAAATTGTTTTGATATGCCCATTTCTAGCTTCAATTATCCATCTAGTTTTCGTTACCAATCGAGACTCATTACTTTCTTCAGTAGATAACTGTTTCTTATTTGGCATAAGAAAAGCTGGCATTCTATTATCAATCCCTAGCTCTTGCAGTAATGGCTGAACATCTCGATATCCACGATCCAATATCAAAATATCTCCATCGTGGAACCACTCTCTCATGGTGTTAGCATCGCGTCGGAACTCGTTACTCAACATTTGAGCATCATTATTGTAATAATCAGAGAAATAAGGTCCCTGAATCGCCAATATGTATCCATCTGGAGCAACTATCAGAGCAGGTTTGATCAAATGTTGACCTTTGTGAATTGAATATGATTGACGTAGAACACGAAAATTACTACTTTTCTGAATGTACGAGTAAGTTCCGTCAATATAAGCAATAACTCTCGGGGAATCTGGTTCGGGATTATATAATTCATTAGCGAAAGAAGTTACATGATCCACTATATATTGTTCCCGAGTAATGGCTTGGAAACCGATATTGGCTGGGACAAATCTATAAAGAAGAGATTGGTGAACGTTTGCAATTGCCAAACCAACCGCTTCTCGAGATGAATATTGGAATAGAACCTTGAGAAATTCATCAGACAACCCTTGTCGTAGTTTACATAGAAACATCAAAAGATCTTTCTTACTGATATTTCTAACACCACGTGCTTGAGGAACGGGGTCGCAATATGTATACAGTTCTCGGAACTGCTCTTTTGTGATAGGAGCTATGGATGCGAACTCTTCATCAGTGAAATCATTTTCATTTTCATAATTGCACTTGTTAAGTGCTACATCACGGAGGGATTGTAAGAAGATTTGCAACTCCTGACCTTTAATGACATATGACCTGTGAACAGAAGTCAAACCTGGTAACAATGCTTTGTGAATCAAACCATCCTCATCTAAATGTCGGTCACAACATCTTGTTGTTTCCGGGATGTAAATATTCTTCAGAATGAAAACGTTCACCCTAGCCGTGATAGGCAACCGCCGAACATTGTTCATAGCTCTGCAGAACAAACAAGGATGGTTGGAAATGTCAGTAATGACGTTGAGTCTCAAGCAACTTGGATTCCGTTCTATTTCGTCAATATCGTTTCTTATATTGATATTGCAATTAAAACATATTTTAGATTCATCATCAATTTCGATGGGCTGCGAACCATGTTCTTCTCGTCTGAGGATAGCGGTTTGTCTGATCACTTGATCATCGTCAATTCGCACCATTCGTCGCGGATTGAATTGACGATTACAAACGTAACAACGTTTGCGGGACGTGAAAGGCATTGTAAGATTTTTGTGACAATGAGGGTGAAAAGAATATTAAATAAGACCGAGACGCAATGATAGAAACAACTAGATACGAAGAAAAAATCGTAGTATTGCGTGAAAAAAGAACAAATGACAACGCTCTCCGGGCGAACCACGTCCGTTCGAGAGAAAAAGAATATCCAATATTGACGACAAAAACAGGTGAATACGAATGAAAAATCCAAGTATTGAGTGAAAAAAGAACTAATGACAATGCTCTCCGGGCGAACGACGTCCGTTCGAGAGAAGAAGAATATCCAATGTTGACGACAAAAACAGGTGAATACGAATGAAAAATCCAAGTGCAATACCCTGGTGCAAAAAACATGGACACCCTGTATATTCATGCATGTATGTTTATACATGTGATACAGATTCATGCCAACATACATGCGAGCATACATGTATTCAATCCATGCATACAGAGTGAAGATAATACAGCCCAACGCTTATCGAGACATACATGCAAAATAATCGTTTTTTTAATGTTTAAAAAAATATATCTCGAAAACTATGCATAGACGGACTTTTTGACCATTAGGTTTTTTGTTCGGAATGATGAGAACTATAACATAAAAAAATTCCAGCCAATTTAACCGATGGCCAATTTCTCATGTAATTAGTGCGGGGTCCTTTACTTGTTGAAAAAACGATGTAAATTTTGCAATATATTATTAGATAAGTATATTGCAATTTTATAACAGATCGACAACGCAAAAAAAGTAACGAGCAAGTTTGGCCTCCGACAATGACCGACCTCGAATTAGCGATTCTACATGAGATACCGAACGGTAACATTCAATTCAATACGTTATACAATCCTATGTTGCAAAATGAATATGTACTGACCAAAATCAAACGTGAGGAAATCAGACTAGAAAAACTTTTAGGCAGCGGCGCATTCGGAATGGTAAAAGCTAATTTTTCAATGTTATACGCTAATTTCTAGATTTATAGAAATTGAAACACATACGCATTTTTCGATAAAAATAATTACATAAATAACTTTTTATAAGAGATTATAAGTAACGCAAAATTTTTATAAGATAACATACACATGCACCCCATTATGTATTTTTCGTTAAATTATTTAATACAAAATGAAATATATAATGTCACTTGACATTAAATTATATATTTCTTAATGAAGTATAAGTTTAAATTTATTTTAAATATTTCGCAGGTATTTCGAGGAACAGTAAAGAATTTAGAAAAACCGGACATAGAGACACCCGTTGCCATTAAAATGGTTCGAAAAAATGCTTCGTCGCAAGAGAAAAAGGAATTTTTAGAAGAGGCCAGGCTTATGAATCACTTTCGACATAAACATGTGCTAAGATTGCTGGCCGTTTGTTTAGACGAAGATACTCCATTGATCGTATTGGAATTAATGGAAATTGGTGATCTGCTACATTATTTGAGATATAGTCGAAAATTACAACCATCAGATTCGCACGCTTTGCGTTTGCAAGATTTGTTCGCCATGTGCGAAGATGTTGCGCGAGGATGCTGTTACCTGGAAAATCTGCGTTTCGTTCATAGAGATCTCGCATGTCGAAATTGCTTAGTATCCGTGAGAGATCGCGAAAACCGTATCGTTAAAATCGGCGATTTTGGACTATCTAGAAATGTTTCCAAGAATGACTATTACCGCAAGGTAAATCAATTATTTAAAAATAATGAAATTTCTTAGAAATGTTCTTAGTATGTTCTCTTTTTTTGTCGTAATAATATAGTATATGTCGTAGTATATGTCGTAATAATATAGTATATTTACTTTGAATAAAATTTAAGAAAAGTAAACTATTTCTATTTATATAGAGCAATATACATGTAGATAAGTGAATGTTTTTTGTTTTAGCACGAATACTTTAAAAATGGACAATTTGAGAACTAGAAGATTAACTTCACTAAAATCACATGTTTTAGATGGGACAAGGTCTGTTTCCTATTTGCTGGATGGCACCTGAATCTTTGGTGCTCGGAATATTTACTTCCCACAGCGACGTTTGGTCATTCGGGGTTCTAATGTGGGAAATTACATCGTTAGGTGAGCATCCCTACACTGGCAAGACTAATTTCGAAGTGATAGATTATGTACGCGGTGGAGGCAGATTGCCAATGCCTCTCAATTGTCCATCGATTTTGTATGAGTTGATGCTGCGTTGCTGGAATCCAGCGAATGATAGACCAAACTTCAAACTTTGTCTTGAAAATATTATTGCTCTAAGAAATAACATAGAAGATACCTTACTGAGTATAGTGGATATTATCTAGCCGATAATACTAAATTAATGACGTTATTTTCTAAATGATCAAATGCGAAGCTCTACATAGGAAAAATAATTTTAAATATCTAATATTCTGCCATTTTCAAGTTTAATCTTAATATGTTAAATTTATAGATAGAAAGAAGAAAGACATTTTTTCTTACTTCGCGAAAAATTTTGATGGTTGAAAGACACAACACTTGCTTTTATAACTGTAAATAATATAGCTGACACTAGTACTTTCGAGTAACTGAAACGAAACCTAATGGATCTGATTACTATAATTATCTATGTGTGATCTGATTACTATAATTATCTATATTTAATTACTATAATTATCTATAATTATCTACTATATATAGGTAGATTGCTACAATAGTTTTGGCAATAATGTGTGTTTTATATTATATTAGCACTCTGTTTTATATTCCTATATTTTTTCTTGCTTGAATGTTTAAATATAATATACATTTTTAAAAATTGTTTAGAATTCTTTATACCTTTTTGGTTCTTTCATTCAAAATCTGGATGTACAATTGAATTGATTTCAAGAGTAGAAATATTTAAAAAAATGCAATTTAAAAAGAGAATATAGCAAATCAAATCAAATTTATTGTGAAGAAAAAATCACTCTCTTAAACACAATCAAATTCCTATTAAACTAGATCAGCGATAGATTCAACTGAGATTGAATTGTCAAATTTATATCGTTCCTAATCTTTTTAACAAAAGGAAATTTTATAAAATAGTTTTTTTTTATTTCTTACAAAAATAATGATATTAAAATGTTGCGCTAACTAAATAAAAATTTATATGTAGGGGAAAGTAGGGTGAAACCGAGTATTTTTTTGGATTTGTCTTCTTACAAAAAATCTGAGTAAAAAAAATTTTGCCGACCCGGTAGGATCCAATCGGGTACTCATTTGGAAATATGCAAAACACCGTGTAATTACAAAATCTAGTTTTATTTTAATCAAAATACAATATAAAGATGTATTCTATTAACAAAAATCGCAAATAAAAATATCCTCTTGTTCGACATTGTTGCAGGTCTTTCTTATTTAACTTTTTAAATTTTGGGATCTCAAAAAGCTTTTTTTTTTAGTGGTTTCTTTTTCTGAGCGTTAGTTTTTGTTTTCAACTGCCTTTTGTAGGGACACAAAGTCAGGATAACACTTCTTCCTCTTTTCATTATATGAGATGTGTAAGTACTCGGTTTTGCCCCAACACAAGAAAAGTAACAAATACGGCGGTTGTATATTCCGGCGTACAAAGTGCCGATTAAAACTAGTATGATTAAACCTAGTGCCGATTAAAACTAGTACTCTCTAATATGTATAGAATGCAATACTGCACTTACCGAAACAGATGCTCTATATAGAAAAAGTGCATGACGACTCGATTCTTGCCTCGATATCGATCTTGTTGGGACTAAAAACTTTGAACTTCTATTAAAAAAGAAATATCGTGTGCACAGGGGCATGGTTTGTTTTAAAATAATGATGGCGCCAATCTACAACTAATAACACAAGTTAGTTATCATAGATAACAGCATTTATTACGAAAAAACAGGGGTACCCGGTTTGTCCCACTTACCCAGTTTTACCCAACTTTCCCCTATATATTGTCAGCTAACAGTTTTTCGTAAAATATTATACGAACATTCGCAACTTTTTGCAATATTGGTTTTTTAATGTATAAAAGAATACTTTTTGTATTATGCGGGATTTTACCTAGATTTCTAATTAAAACCGAAAATGCGAAAGAATATTCGTCTCGATTTTAAGATATATCTTTATACGACATACAAAAAATCAATATTTGAAATGGAGATCTATTCTAATTTGTTTATAATTTTAATCCTGTTCTTTCGATTTTTAAGAGATACTAATTATTAGCAACGTTAATTAATTTACTTATGATTGTATATAATTGAAGCTCGCCTGTTTAACGTATCTTTTCTAAACGTTGCTCGATTTTTGGAACGGAATTCTATTCTATTATAATATAATAAATTTTGCTATAGTTTTAATTATGTCTTTTTAATTTTTAAAAAAATCTGATCATTATCAACATTAATTAATTTACTCATGATTGTATATGGTCGCTTGATTAACGTGTGGCGTGCATGATGCAAAACGGAAAATTCCGAAAGTGCAACGCCCGAACGTTGAATCCAAGCGCCATAAAGCAATAAAAAAACATCTGCATGACGGATTTGGATTTTTCTTTTTTTATATTGTATGCCTTTTCTTTCGCTTTTTCTTAGGGTCGTGGCACATAGAAAAACTTAAGCAGTAAGATTTAAGACGTAAGCGAATTGACCAATCACGGTCGAACAGTAAGGCAGCGATATTGAAACATAAGCTACGCTGAAAATTCCGTATGGTTGAAATTTTTAAGGGCCGTGGCACATAAAAAAACTTAAGCAGTACGACTTAAGACGTAAGCGAATTGACCAATCATGGTCGAACAGTAAGGCAGCCATATTGAAACGTAAGCTACGCCGAAAATTCCGTATGGTTGAAATTCTTAGGTCTTAAGTCTTACTGCTTAAGTTTTTTTATGTGCCCGGGCCCTAAGTCTTAAGTCTTACTGCTTAAGTTTTTCTATGTGCCACGGCCCTCACACGGATCGATACGACACACTCGTCCGAATTACCAGCGCAAACGGAACACGTTTCTCGCAACAAGAGAGCAATTGTGATACATTTGTAATTGCTACATTTTATTTAACTTTGTTTATTCGGAATAAATTCTTATTAAGAATAATCCGATTCTGATTATTTCACGAGCACATTCTTCACTTCACCCTCAAACGTACTTCTTCTAAATGTTGCTTGATTTTTTAGATGGAGTACTATTCTATATATTATAGTATAATACATTTTCTAATAGTTCTAACCATATTCTTCCGATTTCTAAGGACTTCTAATAATTAGCAGCGTTAATTGATTCTTTCACGTTTATATGATCCCTCGGTAGAAGATACACTATCAAATTTTTTGAAAACGTCATACAAAAAATCGCAATATATTATGCAATACTGGTTTTAGCATTTAAAATCTTAAGAGTTTTTCTTATATCTTGTATAGTGCTATTTAAAACTAATCAAAAATCTCAAAAGATTTCTAAAAAGATTTCTTACCCCTTTTGGGATTTAGATAAATCTTTATACGACATACATGAAATCAATTTCTGAAACATGCTACCTAGAACTCTAAACAAAAATTCGAAATTGCAAAAAAATTTTATTCTCACGAGTCTTAAATATATCTGTACACGTCATACGAGAAATTGTAATTTTCGAAATACGAAAGTCTATTCTATTATAATTATTATATTTTTCTATAGTTTTAACCGTGTTCTATCAAAATAGAAATAGATTTAATCATTAACAGCATTAATTAATTGTTTCATGTTTACTTAATCGCCCGGTGATAGATATACTGTCAGACAAAATATCGCGATATCTTGTGCAATATTGTTTTTTTAGCCTATAAATGTTGTGTTTTTTCTATCTTGTGGGATTCCACTCAGAATTTTAATTAAAAGATCGGAAATGCAAAAATAATAATTTTCTCGGAAGATTTAGATATGTATTTGTACGACATTAATTTAAAAAACGATTACAGCTCCCTTTTCTCTATTATTGTCTTTTTTACTTTCATTTTATTTAAAAATATTAATATAAAAAATATAACTATAACAGTATCTCTCTTAGTCTGACTCTTCTCCTTCGACCTGTCCGGCATGGGTACTGGTAAACTATTAGCGTTTCCGAGTGAAGCAAATTGATGGCTTTGAGAGCGATTAAACCCAATTTACCATGAATATATATTTGATCAAAAATAGGTTTTGAGAGAATCTGATTAAAATAATATAAAATATTAATTAATAATTAAATAATATAAATACATTCTCCATTTTGACGCTATTTTGTCTTTAAAGTATAAGATTCTTTGCCCTGATTAATCAGTCAAACGATTACTCAAAGTATTTCATAGATTAATCTATATAATAATTCAAGTATCCTTAATAATCCAAGACGGAGTATATGACGTCTCTTAATCGGTCTCAGATCAAATTTGCTTCACTCGAAAACGCTATACGTTATCGCCGGCATAGCTTTCAAGTTCGTTAGAGCACTCAAACCTCCTCATCCGGCAAATGCCTTCGCTAAGGTGGAGGTACCATCGAGGAGGAAACATTTCTATTTTTATTTTTTTAATATGTAGGTTTCTTTTAATAAAGGTTCTACAAATTTGTCAAATAAAAAATATAATACATGAAAAATTATATAAAATACATATAATATATAATTACAAATCATATAATGTATAATTACAAGATATATTACAAAACATTTAAAAACATACTGTACAAAATGTATTACAAAATATATTACAAAATATATAAATATGTATTACAAATATATTATAATTAATTCTATATATCTGATAAAGAATTAATTATATTACAAATATATATTACAAAATATAATACAAAGATTAATATAAAATATAATTTAAAATGTAATAGAAAATAATCTATTACACAAAAATGTCCGAAATATTCATATAATGTAGAATTCACTAGAAATTTTTAGATCAAATATAGCTGATGAAGAACGGTTAATATTTATGATTAATGATCAACATGCAATTAGAAAGCTTATTAAGTTTTATATAATGCAAACAATTCTGATGAAAAGAGTCGTTGATAAAGTTATCGATCTTAGAGCGTTCCTAATGTGAATTATATTTAGATCATTGAAGAGTCGAATGATAAAGTACCGGAAAAAATATATTTAACTTTATAATATTTAATTTAAATTTTATTTAAATTTAAATTATATTTAAATAAATATTATTAAAGAAATAATTATTGCTCATAAAAAGAGATCCAACAAAACGATAACTTATTATTTCGGACTTCTGTCACTACATTTCTCTTACTTAAATAAATAAAACAAAATTTAATTAAAATTAAAGAAATAAATTACACGAAATACGCGTTTCAAAATTAATTATCGCGATATAATTAACGTATGATCTAACGTATGTAAAGGATAATTAATTATTAATCATATTAATCATATCAAATTACTTGCCAATACTTCTCACAATCGTGTTTCGAAAAAGAATTTGACGGAGTGTCTCGCGCTCTACTACCAAATTATGAATTCTTCAGATTATATCATAATAAAAGCACAGAAACTTTGTTACGTGCGTCATCGGGGCGTTTTAAAATATTTGAGAGATGCCCAGCACTTTGATATGTTAACATATTTACACACAGTAATTATATTTATATTATAATATAATTATAATTATATTTATATTTTAATAATAGAAAAATGTTAGTTGTTTATCTAAAACTTAATTAATTTTTTTTTAGTTAAATACTAGAGTTGAACATGTTTGACTTGAACTACTCGAATATAATAATAAAGAAAAATGATCTATGCAAGTGAAAAAATTAAAGATAAACGAAACGGAACACCAGTATTTTGATGAAATTTTGATTTAAAATTGGTAAATCGAATCTCATACTATTGCATGTTTTATTGAATATGACTCTGTGTCACGAAACAAATATTTTTTCAATCTCTTTTAGACACTGTTTCGATTCTTATATACCAATTATATGTGTATTCCAGTATCGATAGTTTTCCGGGTTTAATACTGGACAGTCACGCGTATAGAAAGCTTGTGATGTGAGTTTGTCGGAAAAAAGAATTAGTAGTAGGCGCAGCTTCAGCTGATATTGATATAAGGATATTAACATTTTTATTTTTTGTACTGGATACAAATATAGCTTTCTTTTTTTGAACGAGATTTGTGGTATACGACTTGACAATAATTATATAACGCCGTTTTACAAACATTTCATCAACGTTGAGCATCTTTCGATGAGCATTGTTCGTATACCTACGGTCGGTTGATTCCTCATGTTTCATATGATAATTTATCTATCATGACTGTCTAAGACAACGATGAATAATTTTAGACATTACCATCCATACAGTACAGAACATTGCAACAACATTGCTGCAATGTGTTGTATGAGTTTGTAATTATCATTGTGCGATAATACGCATTTAAGTCGTAAATTGTGCAATTATAATATTTAAGCCGGAGATAATATATATATATATATATATATATATATATATATATATATATATATATTTTTATATATAATTATTTATATAAGAGATTATTAATTTAATAATATTCTTTCTTTATCTTTTTGATAAGTGTTCTCTTCCGTATACTTAAAACTGCATTATTTAATTTTAGCTCTAAGTTACAATAATACACAATGAATTAGAAAAATTAAAATATTTGCAAATATATGACTTATTTTAATAATTGTGTAGTGATTATTTAATTTTATTAAATTGTACATACTTGTACGCGCAATAAATGTTTTCTAAATTTTTATTTTTCAGATGCAATATTTTCTGGCTTTACTAAAATCTGTGATTTTTGAAGATTCGATTTTAAAAACATCGAGAAAGGGACACGCGCATAACCTGATGGATTGCCAATGGGATTAAAACGATTCATTGGCGATCGCTGATAGATTCAATCGGGTACCATTATTTTGTAAACTCGATTATACTGTACGGCCAGTTCAATGATCTGCGAATCTTTTATGTTATAGATTCCAGATTTGTTTTTTTTTTTTTAAAGATGGGGAAAGTGTCGAGTTATTTATGTTGGAATAAAGTCTTCTCAAATTTCTTAATATCATTGTATTTCAACTGATTAAATTATATTTTAAAATACGTTGTCTCCAAACATATACATTTATGTTAATAAATTTTTCAATCATCTATTCAAATTTTATTTTTAATCCAATGTCAAACATGTGTGACATCAATGTGCATATCAGGCGAATACGCAATATTTTTTTTTCTAATTCTTTCATTTTTTACATTTTAAATACGTTATAACTGTAGGTATATAACAAGCTACATAATATTATAACCATATATTTTATATATAAAATTGTTTACTACAAGTTCTCTTTAATTATTTTCTATCATTGTAAACAAATATAATAATTTATAATTTTATGAAAAAAAGTTTTCTTATCTTAAAAAAATATAAATATGCAGCAATCGAAAAAATACTTTACAGTATTTATATGTGTGATTTGTAGATTATAAACAATTCTATAAACATTTATCATTCAAATAAAGAATTGATAAGGCTTTTCTATTAAAAATAAAATTAAATTTAGAGGGCTATTATAAGACATATATATGTGGAAAAGCGTGAGTTTCGAAAGGAATAACGAAAGATTATCAACTTTATTTCTCTCTTTCTCTCTTTTCAATTTCAGTCACCTCTACACGACATCGCAAACAATAATACTGCTGTAACAACCGTTACAGAGACACAGGTAGACACGTATTAAGCAGTCGTGTGCCATCATCGGTGGTATGAATTATTTCTAATCATTGCAACAGAAGTGTCATTGAAGATCTCGTACGAAATTTTTTCCTAAAATTGGAAATTGACGTTGTTGAAGTAAATTGAGACCATCTATAAAATCACGTGAGAGTAACTTGAATTTTATTCCAAAATAATGTGTTCTTTCTCTGCAGTTATTTTTGATAGTTTTTTTAACAGCTGGCGCAAATACAACGCAGCTAGTATTTAATCGATGTCAACAGAAAAAAATTTTTGATTAAAATTGAACCATGTAATTTGCCAGTTCCAAATTTCTGAATTTTGAAGCTTTATTAAAGAATCTTAGCTAGTTATTTAAAATAACAGTTGATCCTTGGCACATAAAAAAAAAGAAAATAAAGGAACAAACAGAAAAAGCTATACACATATATGTAACACGTATATTAAATATAATAATTTATCCTTCAATTTACTCGATATATATTTATATTTTTTATATATATATACATATATCATAGAATTGGAATTTTGTGTTACAATGCATACAGGTAATAATACATCATTATTAAAAAATGTTTCTTATAATAATAATATTATACATATAGTTCTATATACATAATATAAATTTCAGTAGCTGTGTCATAAATTATTAATATACTCTGAAATAACCGCTTCTTCCTAATTTTATAACGAACATATTCCCTTTACAGCGTTATTTGCGATCATCATCGCTAACATTGTGTGTGCCTTCGGTGCATCAATGTCATTTAACAACCAGACTTATAAAAATCTATCTTCAGCGATTATAACATATGTAGAATTAAAGGATGTATCTAGTCTAAAAGAACCATCGTATATAGTATGTAATCGATGTATTGGTATCTTATATAAGTTTTGAGTTGCCTAATTTTTAATTTATGTTTTGCCACAGAATCAATTGATGAACATAAAAAACATAGTAAATAGTCTTACAAATATATGTATGATAACTTCTTTACTTTTAAACGGTGCTAAAGAAGCGACAGAAAATGAATTGATGTCTAATTTGGGTATTACTGACGATCAGAAAATATCTTTAAACGGATACTTAGCAAATCTTACTTACTTAAATGTAAGATAAAGATATTATAGTACAAAATTTTTCTGAATAATGATATATTTATATATGTTTTTAGGGTATCGGAAATATCGAATTGCATCTAGAAACTGCAGTATATGTTCAGAATTCAATTGAGCTAACAGCCGACTTCTCATCAATATGCATAAATATCTTTAATTGCTCGATTTCAAAAGTAGATTTCAGAAATAACACACATGTTGCAGAAACTATAAATTTATTGGCCCAAAAAGCAACAAATTATAATATGTTAAATCACGTAATTTCTCCAGGTATATTGTATAAATGTTTGACTAACAATTAAATTTAAATAAATTATAGTTTTTGCAAAACACATTGTTAACAACAATATATTTTATATGAATAGTTAATGTGGACAAAGGTACGAAAATTATGTTGGTAAATATTGTTTACCTAAATAGTAGATTACTGAACTCAACTTATAAAAAAAAAACAGAGATACGCAAATTTTATATTTCTCCATCAAAAATGTATTTTGTTCCAACAATTAAATTTGAAAAATCGACATTTATTCATGGTGAAATACCACATTGGAATGCCAAGTTCATAGAAATTCCATTTTTGGTAAATAATTATTATTTATAAGATAACTTTCGAAAATAAGATAATGAATCAAAAAATAATTTTATAGAACATCAAGAATTAAATATTGAATCAAAATATAATTTTACAGGATAACAACGTTACAATGATTATATTTTTGCCAAATGAAAATATGGAACCTGGGAATCTGGAGTACTTGGAAAAAAAGCTTAACTTTTTCGAATTTGAATCAATTAGAACTGCATACACAAACAGATTTGAGCAAGATATGGATCTATATTTACCTAAGTTTATGACTGCATATCATGAAAATATGACAGATTTTTTTCGTATGGTAAGTATTGTGTAATTAACAAAATCTGTTTATAACTGATATATAAGAGATTTTGGATAAAATTTAGAAATTAAAACTGATAATTGCTTGTAGATGGGCGTTACTACGATGTTCGAGAATAATGCGGATTTTACACGTCTCTCAAAAATTCCTCTAAAAGTGAACAATATCGTTCAAACGGTTTCCGTGAAAATTAACGGAGAAAGTTTGGAAGCTCCAAATGATAACATCTGTGAGTAATAGAAAACTTTAGGCGAATAACTGTGTGTATAAGCATTGCAATAAAAAAATTTTTGATTACAGTTGACGAAAGCGAGATAAGAGAACCGGTAGATCCACTGCAAGAGTTGGTCGTAGATCGTCCGTTTCATTACTATATCGAAGTATACGGAGAGATAATGTTTGCTGGAACCGTGCGAGCACCAGAATTTATATTTCTAAAAGATGAATTATAAATTCTATTATATTCTTGTATTTATTGAAAGTTTATATCACACAATGTATGTATATCTTAAATTTTTTTTAATTTTATCATATTAACATATATAAAATTCAAGCATTAATAAATAAATAATCTGTGTTTTGAAAATGTGCTTTAGTCATTTTTTGATCAATTTTCTTATTGCTTAAAAGTAGCCAAATAAATTTGCACTTATGTGCGTTAAATACAACAAAATAACTATATATGCATATAATCGAGCAACTATGTACCTATAATTATATAATGTAAAAGAGAGAGACGATATATACGCGCTTTTTAAATTTGATGCATTATATATTAATTGATCTTTTCACATAAATACATTATGAAATATCTTTCTCAAGGTTTAAATGCTATATATATCTAGAAATTTGTAAAAACAATTTGTGTATTAAATATTATTTACTAGGACACTACAAGCGTGCGCTATGCGATATAGAATATAGAATATAAGATTTTGATTGAATTCAATTATAATCCTCTATAGATTTTATTGAAGAAGAATCAGAGTTAGTTTCTGGGTTATTGAATATTTTTGCAGTAAGTTTACATTAATTTTAGCTGAATATAAAAAAATAATTTTTTTAGGTTAATATTATATTATTATATTAGTACAAGTAAATTATTAATTTTTATTTATTTATTTATATTTTTATTTATTAATATTATTAATTTAGTAATAATTTTTATATAAGAAATGTTTTGGAAACAAGAAATTGATTTGTGAAACAAAAGGAGATCTATTCTATATTGTAATTTCTCTGTAATTTTTATAGCATTTTTTCGATTTCTAAAAAGTTTTAATCAATAGCAACGTTAATTAATCTTTCCATAATCATATGATGGTTCAGTTAAAGATACACTTTCTCTCTCTCTCTCTCTCTCTCTCTCTCTCTCTCTCTCTCTCTCTCTCTCTCTGTCTCGGTCAGGTTTTTGAAAACGTCATATGAAAAATCGCGATATTTTTTAAAATATTTGGGTTTTAACTTTTCGAGCGTTAAAAATTCTTTTTATAACTCCTGTGATGTTATCCAAAACTATAATTAAAAAGCTGATTAGATGCGATGTTAAAAACAAATATTGCATTACAAATTCGTAGAATATGCGTTGTAAATTTTACGTAATTATCGCGTTACTTTTATTTTAATCAGATGATTAAAATCATTCTGACAAAACAAAATATTTTATTTTCAAGATTTGAAAAAAATGTTTCAAATAAAAGTTGTAGGGTTTTAAGTAAGGGAGTCTCGTGCAACTTGCTAAAAATAAAGTGATTTTTGAGAATTTTTTTTTTGAGAAAACAATTTAATGGATTTTGTTGAAACTTTTAGAGTATTTTAATCAACATTTAGAAAAATAGATCAATTTTTTTTTTGGTGTAAAAAAATAGCTGTGTTAGAAACTATAAAGGTATTTCGCCGCGGCCTCGGCGTCAGAGAGTCGTTTGTCGGCGTGCAGTATAGCGCCTGTTGTATTCGCTTGAAAAAAAATTTGAAAAGTTTTTTATTTTTTTTTTTAGTAAGATTACGCTATGGATGAACCACATCATACAAAAAACATGAAAAATTGTAGAAATGGCAGGACTTTGAAAAAAAAAGTTGCAATTTTGACGAAAAATTTTCATTTTAATTATGCAAAAGAAAAATAATTAAATTTAATAATATCACTAAAGTACTGGTTTATTCAGAGAGGAATATATTTATCTACATGCTTGCACAGGGATAAGTCGATTGATTGAATATTTTTTGAGTTATGCTGCACGACAATCTGAAAAAAGTCGTTTCGAGAAAAACGCGTTTAAAGTTTTGGGTATTGAAAAATAATAATTTTTGGAATCTTACAGCTGTTTTGCGCTAGTCTGCTATTCCAGGCCCATACGTGTACATGTAGCAAACTTTCTGCTTCTTTGTAAAAATTTTGCAGCTTAATTTGTTGCTCTCTCCGAGCCATTCAAACCTTCTTCGTGCTGCTTAGGGTGCGGCGCTCCTGCCTCTTCAACTGCTCCGCGTCGCAAGTATCAACGAAAAATGTACGTTGCTGTCCAATAATGATTTCTAGTGTTTCCATTATTTTTAATATGACATAATAACCTTCATTGAAAACTCCAGCAGCTATAAAAGACGCGATCTCGACAATCTTTATGCCGAAATTCAAATGTTTTGGAGCTAAGTATCCATTCTCTTTTTCACGTGACCAATACACTCACTTTTCACTATTTAACAATATACTTACACAAACGTACACAAGTTACACAGACACGCTGACTTATAAATACCGGCTCATGTTCGGAGCTTATTCATACAACGAACTAAGTGGAGGAATGCGCCGCGCGCTCTCCGGTATATCTACGGGACGCGTAGCTGTAAAATCGATAATCCTGGTAATATTTCGAATTTCGGTCTGTAACTCCAGGGACATATTTTTAAGATGTACTACTATTAATTTATACACAAAAAATCGATTTTTTTGACCCATTACACGAGGCTTCCCGCTTAAGAAATTGAAGGTAACCTTCATGTGATCTTCAAACGATTATCCCAGGTCAAACCACCATCATGACACCATCTTATATCCTCTTCGAAGTCATAAAACTTTTGTATAAAACATTTCTCTCTAAAATACTTAGTTTCCGAGATATAAGTTTGTAACATTTTATCTAACTCATCCTGTATATGCACGGTATCTATGTGCGGTGCGGGAATCAACGTACATATATTTTATATATTCAAACGCTCGGCTCAGATCTTTTATGTAATACCGATATAATAACGAAGCAATTTTATCTCGTTTATGTTTTAGTGGCCATGGCCGATTCCGGATGAGGCATTTAAAAGCGTCAAATGCTGTAATTGAAAATCGTTTCTGATTGTAGAGATCCGCCTCGATGATAGGTTGATATAGAACAACAGTGTTACTTTGATTCTGAAAAGAAGCGATGACGAAATTGAAAGAATGATAGCAATAGTGCAATTTTTAGTAGGACAGTGTTTAGCTTTTAAAGGTGAAAACGACAAATTATATCAATCAAATAATGAAAATTTTTTAAAATGTGTAGAAATGTTAGTAAAATTTAATTCAATAATTTTTGAACACGTTGAAAACATTAAAATGTCTCAAGAATTAAAGAAACACATGCCCCATTACATAGGAAAAATATTTCAAAACGAAATTATATCTGCATTAGCAAGCACAATAAAAACATAAATTAAAATATTAGCAAGACAAGCTAAATATTTCTCTGTAATTTTAGACTGTACATCAAACGTTAGTGATATTGAACAAATATTCTTTGTTATAAGAATGGTCGATATTATAGATAATAATGTTACAGTGCAAGAATTGTTTTTAGGATTTCATTCAGTATTAAATATAGCTGGCGAAGGTTTATATAATTATTTTGTGCATGATATTTTTGAAAGATTAGACATTCAAAATATTCGCGAGCAAGGCCTGATTACGGATATACATCATGCGTGGTAAACATATAGACTTACAAAATAGACTTGAAAATATTAATTCACTCTTTTCGTTCCGTTCGCATCGCATTTACTAAATTTAGTAATCAATGATACTGCTAAAGTAACTTTTGAAACTTTTTCAATTTTTTAATATTATTCAAAAATTGTACACATTTTTTTCTCCATCATTCTACAGATGGTATGTACTAAAAATAATGTTTCTAGGCTAATTTTAAAATCGATTAGCGATACTAAATGGGAGAGTAGAATAAATGCGATACGTCCTCTCAGATTGCAAATAAACGATATTATTAAAAATTTAAATATCTTGATAGAAGATAATTCTCGAAATGTAAAAACGAAACATATGGCCAATTCATTATTAATTCATATGACAAATTTTAAATTTATATGTTCTGTTACTATATGGCATGATACCTACATTATCAAAAATAGACGTAGCAGATAAAATGTTACAAAGACCTGGATCCAACATAAATAAATTTACAAAAATATTAAATAAAGTAATAAAATTTTTAAATGATATTAGATATAGAGAAGCATTTAATAAATATATTAGTGATGCTCAAGTTTTGGCTAATGAAATAAATATATCTGCCAAATTTGCAATTGTTTGTAATAGAACAAAAATAAGACATTTTAGTTATGAATGCGCAGACGAAACATTAACAGACTCGAAAGAAATTTTTAAGATTAAATTTTATTTTGTAATATTAGATACTGCCTTAATTCAAGCCAGCAATTACTGCCAGCAATTCAAGAAAGGTTTCAAATCTTGAATGAATGCAATAATTTATTCAAATTTTTGTGCGGATTTCATAATTTGTCAGAAGAGAAATCCAAAAAAGCTTGTTTAGATTTAGACTTAACTCTGCAAATTGATACAGAAAATTCAATATCTAAAGATATAAATGGTTTGGAATTATTTAACGAATTACAAATATATAAAATAATACAAAGAAGCTTATCGAATCCGTTACAAAATTTAGATTGTATTGTTAAGAATAACTTAAAGTGATCATTTCCTAATTTGTTTATATCTTTAAGAATTTTTTAAATATTGTCAATAACTGTTGCAGTGAAAGAAGTTTTTCAAAATTAAAATTAATAAAGAATTATCTGCGATCTTCTATGATTCAGGATCGATTAACCGAATTAGGACTTTTAACTATAGAATATGGACTTTGTGAAAATTTATATTTATTTGATATTATAGACGATTCAACATGTAGCTAGTAGGAAATCTAAGAGTGTTAATTGGTAATAAGAAAATATTTTTGTTTTTGTTTCTTTATACAATTGTTAAGTACATATATTTACGAAATACATACTTTGTATGTGTATACACGTACATTTTTTGTTGTTTTATTTTTCTATACATCCACATAGGGGCACAAAAATTGTTCTCGCACAAAGACTAGTAAGGAGTCAGAACCGATCCTGAATATGCTTATAATTAATTTTCATATTTTTCTTTCTTATTACGAATTAATAAAGAAACAGAGCTATCGCACATAATATTAGAAAAAATGTAATGAATAAATTTACGCATACACTAATTTTAATACGTTAAGAAACTTTAAAGAATTTTATATTTTGTGCAAAAAAAATGTAGAAGATTATGATCGAGTAACTATGTATATACATATATTTATAACTGTATATACAAAGGAAGTGTATATAAAGGAACGACCAAATATTTTGTAAATATTTAAAAAAAAGTGCTTCAAACAAAAATTGTAACGTTTCAAGTGATGCATAATAGTATTATCGTGACCTTGGGTTACTTTGAAGATTTTGTAAAAATCATTTCGAATTTTTTAAATAGAAACTCCCGTTTTTTATATTCTAACTGGCCAAAACGGTAATATTAAAAAGCATATTTTAAAATAATATAATTTAATTTTCTTTTGTTAAGAACTTCTATGAATTGCAAAGTTACGATATCTTCTGCCGGAGAGAATGACTCGAGATATGTCATATAAAGACACTGATTAAATTTACTTTACTCTTGGAATATATACGTGTGTGTTTGTCCATGCATACATGTGTACGATGTCAAAGATCAGAACTTTATAGTTCATCATTTCTACAGTTTTTAATTACTTCAAACTTTTCATATATCATGTAGAGATCAAAACTCCGTAATTTGTAAATCCTACGATATATTCATTGACTATGTTTCTCCACAAATATGTCTATGTACGAAGTGTGACCAAAAAATACCGTGAATGCCGCTACAGCGCGTCATATAATTGAAAGAGAGGAGGAAAACTTACGTAGTGAGATCTAATTTAGAATTCTCATTACAATAGAACCTTTTCATTACAGTGGAACCTCAAAATAGTGCACTGTATGAGGCTTTGGCACGCTATAACGAGATTACTCCCGTCAAATTCAGAGTCATATCGGCCGTGCAAGATTTGCATGAACACGTTCTTTCAAGTACATCATCTCTGGAAAAGAACACTTTTTTCTTATTTCTGATACAAAAGTATTAAGCACTAATTGCTTCAACTTTTTGTACGAGTAATTGGAATACTTTTTATTTGTAAATATTGTAGACTTCATAAAAATGTTAGCGTTTCTTCAAAAATTTGCATTTAAATGAAAAAGAATAAAAGTACAATTTTTACTTGATTTTAAAGTAACGATTACACTTTGACTATGGATATTGATTAAAAAAAATAATTAGTGCATTTTAAAGTGCCGACTTTTCTCTTTAAACTACTTTTTTAATCATTATTGAGCGATAATTTTTTCACTAGTTATGAACGTTCAAACTCAATAGATTGATTTTACTTCAGTAGTGAATAACTCGGCGAAAGAAATCATAGGATTTTCATTAAAAAAGCAAATAAAAGATAAAACTCTGCTCTTTAAAATCCAGTTAACGAAATCGTGTTACAATTTTTTTTTCTTTGGCACTTTTTGACAAACTTTTGAAAAATTTGTTCAATCGACGAACGTCGCTTTTTCATAATGTAATTTTGTAACAAATAAAAAGACTTAAACTCGACTAAAAGATTCTGAAACTAGAAACTTCAAGCTTTGTAACGCTTTTTTATTGATCTCAATCCGATTATATGTAACGAAGTTGCAGCCACATGAAAATTGCCTTTACTGTAGAAAGAAAATGGCCCTTTTTAATTTTTTGCGTAGTATATAACTACGGTATTTTTCTTAGTCTGATTCTTCTCTCTCGACCTGTCCGTCATGGGTGAACCCAGTGATCCAGTAACTACGTTACCACCGACATAGCTCTTAGGTTCATTAGAGTACTCAAATCTCCTCACCCGGTAAACGCCTACGACGTTTATTGTCGCACTATACGTGGTTATATATTACTTATGAACGTTAGTTACTCATTAATAATATTAATAATGAAATTAAACAAATCTTAAAAAGTCTAGCTCTTTTTAAAGTAGCAACGAATGTCTTCACAGAAGAAAATCGCAAGTGGAATGTAGCAAATAAAAAGTAATGGTTCGGCAAAAGTGCTTCATTTAAATCGATTATTCAAGCTGATGATTTATGATGGTCACCAATCAAAAACAAATACGCAATCGCGTCATATGAAGCTCGATTAGAACTGCATGATACAAACGTTTCAGTCCGTCAAGAACGATGTACACGAATAGTGGGCCCTCAAGAGCACGATAGTATATATATATAAAAACCAATTATCACACACAGTTTTTAATTGAACGCAGTATTTAATCAAACAAGAGATATATATAGAAAATATATACAATCTGGTAAAATTTGGCGCATGAATAGTGACAAAATTAAAGATTTATAATTCAGTAATTTCCTGTTCGTCTATAATTTTCTCCAACAATAATTATATATTGCACGTTTCTTTTCATTTGACTCTTTCTATCAAATTATATTAAGAGGAATTACAGAGGAAATCTGATAATATTCATATTATTATTTGATACAAACAAATGCATTTGTTCAATGTTGTCATTGGTTTCTATGGAAAAAAGTGAGCAATTTATTAACCAAACGTTTTATAATTTGATGATATGTAAGATACATCGTGCTTTATTATAAAAAGAATTTTGAAAATTAGCGCTAAAAGAGATTTTATGATTGATTTACTAAACAAATTTTAAAAAAATGATATAAGTAAGAAAACATTGATGCAATTAGCAATTATTTGCATTATCAAGAATATCGATAGAATCACTATTCATAGCTGAGCCGCCAAAGATTGTACGGAAACTGATTGAGAGCAAGTATTTACAAAAAAGGAACAAAATTATTATGTCAAAAACGGTATTATGTGTTTTACTAAAAGTGTTAATGTTAGCGGGAGCGGATACTTTATCAAAGTATCCGGAAAATAGTGTAGCTTCGAGAGAGTGCGATCCCATGTGCCCAGATTTAGACCTCATGCAGGTAAGAGATTGCTTTGTTAAATAAGAAATTAAATGTTATTACAGCTAATAGTTTGAATAACTAAAATTGTATATAACAATAAAATATATGTACTGTATAATAATAAAATAAAACTATATAAAATAAACACTGAAGAGCATGTATAATATTATCAAAAAAAAAGAATGTATAAATCTTGGAAACTTTGTTTATAAATGAATGTTATATAATACGAAATAAGCTTAATTAAATGGTCTATTAAAACTTGACTGTATCATCTTTATGCTTTTTTATGCTTTTTTTAAAAATAAGTATTTTTAACACCAATAAGATTTTCTGTTTATTCTCCGCTATATTAATACTTACATATGGTGACACGAACTGATTTTTATGTGATTTTTCTTCAATTCCTAAAATCTCTTTATCTTCTTAAATATTTATAATTATTTACAAGGGATAATCAAATATAAACCGAACTTTTCCCAAAATTTTTTCGATCAAAATATTTTCAATGCACACCCAAGTCATTTTTCTACATAGTTTCCACTAACATCCAAGTACTTTTGCCATTTGACTGGCAGTTTTTTTATTCCCGTGTTATAAGAAGTAGTGGGACGTATCCGAAAACAATTGTGCAAACTGAACTTTTCCCAAAAAAATTTCTTTATTTGATCAAAATATTTCCAACGCACACTCAAGTCATTTTTCTACACAGTTTCCACTAACATCTAAGCTCTTTTGCCACCGGATTGGCAATTTTTTTATTCTTGTGTTATAAAAAGTAGTGAGACGTATCCGAAGCCAATTGCGCACGAAAAAAAATGTTGCTTCTGCACCACAACGCTAGGCCTCACACCGCCGCCTTAACTCAAGAGAAATAGTCTCAACTGCACTAAACCACGGTTGAACATCTCCCTTACAATACCGATTTATCATCGTGTAATTATCATTTGTTTGAACCACTGAAAGAGGCGTTGGAAGAACAACGATTCGACAATAATGAAAAAGTGGAAGAATTCGTGCGCAATTGGCTTCGAACACGTCCCACTACTTTTTATAATATAGGAATAAAAAAACGGTCAATCTGGTGGCAAAATTGTTTAGATGTTAGTGGAAATTATATAGAAAAATGATTTGAATGTGCGTTTTAATTGAAAATATTTTGATGTAATAAAAAGTTTGGTTTATAATTGACCGCCCCTCGTATTAGTATTATATGATATGTACTAAATTAGTTATTATTTAACAAAATTAATTTAGAAAGTCAGCCTCATTTTTTTATGTTAAGGATAGTTATATATATATATATATATATATATATATATATATATATATACATGTATATATATATATATATATATATATATACATGTATATATATATATATATATATATATATATACACATATAACTGAACAGAATTACTAAATATCGAAATAAACTCGAGTATCGATATAATGGAATTCTGAGTTGTATCAATTAACCGTAACATTAAAGCTAATATTCACAGAAATCAACAACACCAGCCAATTTTTTGGTACGCCTTTGACTTTATATATAATTTTAATTGTACATATATTCATTATATAGCTATATACATACAATTTTACCCAGGTAATGTAGGTTAATTATAATATCATATTCTCCAAAATTTGTTTGCGTTAAAAAATGTAACGATAACTGAAAAGAAATTCAACAAAAGTTTAAGTAAAAAAATTTATATAATTTCTATGACCATAAAAAGACAATATTTATAACATTTATATTCTTGAAGTTAAATAAACTGAAACTTTAATGAAAACAAATAAATCTTTAAAAAGAAAAATAGTGTTAAGATAAAATCACTTAGGGCCACCGCACAAGCTTTTCTGTAATGCATTACGTTATGTTAAGTACTGATTCTAAACCTAAACTCGTACGTAATCTTAAACTTCAGTCAACACACAGAGAAAATCGTAACCTAACAAAAGCATACTACGTTACGATTTTGTTTGTGCGTTGACTGAAGTTTAAGATTACGTATGAATTTAGGTTTACAGTCAATACTTAACGTAACGTAACGTGTTATGGAAAAGCTTGTGCGGTGGCCCTTACTTGAAGAAATTAACTAACTTACCGTAAACAAACGTTAAACAAAATTGTTTTAACAATCGAAGAGAACTACACCTTCATGTATTATTTGCTAAGAGAAACGGTTATATGAACTCTCGTTAACCCAAATTATTCTATTCTGCATGACTTTGGACCATCGCACATAAATTGACATAGCTACATATGCATGGCAGACCGTTTAAATCAACGAGCATTGAGCATTAAACCACCACATATTGATTTACATTACATGTTCATTGGTCCAAACGGTCTTATTGACATCTATTTGACGCAGCTTTGTGTACGATAGCCCATTCTGTTTGATAAAAGAATCATGTTTGATATGCAAGAAGATCTTGCATATAAAAAACTATAAAAACAGATTTAAAAAAAAAAGTCTTGAAAAACAATAAAAACAGATTTTTAAAAAAATGTGACTGCTTTAAACACATTATCAATCAAGGGAGGTATACAGAAAAATATCACACCTATATGATTAAATAAACAAGAAATTTTATGGCAGATTTACTTATTACATACATTACTATTTATTTAATACATATATTGTTTATTAAAAGTATCGAAGTAGCCACGTTTTTGGCCTAGCGGTGTTTACTAAATTCTTTTTGTATGTTATATTTTATCAAGAATATTCCAGTATCCGAGAACGACGATTATTATATTTTACAAAACCGCAAATCTGACCGGAGTCATCCTGATAGTGTGAGTGTGAAAAACAAAGTTGACAAAATTCCATTTGCAAATATATCTGTGATCCGAATATCTGTTGGTAAGTTGCAAAGAAATGCATAAATTATTAGCAAAAAAGTCCACGACAAAAAAAATTGTAAATGTAATTTACATTTAAGAGAAAATAAAAATAAATTATTAAAGAAATATCTTTCAACACCGAGAGGAATGTAACTTTCATTTTACCGCAAAAAAAGAAAGAAAAGTCCACATATTGTATATAAAATTAATCAAGATTTAATATAAAGCAGTTAATTATTTAATTTTGCTAGTTTATTCTTTTTAGAATAATCGCAAATATTATACATTTGATTTCTTAATCAATAAGATATTTCCGAAAAAGGTTTATTGCTTTATTAAAAACATTGTACTTTATTTTTGTTCTGGATTAACAATTATTTTTTTGAGTCATATAAAACACGTAAACTTTTTATAATATTTTATTACTTTAAAAGTCAACACTTGCTGAGCTTATTTTTATATTCTGTAATTTACGTTTATTTATTTTTTTTTTGCTTTTGATTTTATTTTATATTGTTTTTTTCTGGATTACTGAGATACTCAATTTAATGTTTTTGTATATAATTATGCCAATATGTACGATTATCAAATTTTTAGAAAGCATTTTGAGCCAACCAACATCTCCCAGAGCATTTGTAGAGTTTTATAACGGATTTCTAAATGAAGAAAGAGATATTTCTATGACATTCAGGTAAATTCCTAGTCTGTATTCCTTTAAATTTACTACATACATATGAAAACGTTGATTCTGTTATAATTTTACTAAATATAAAAAGGCTAAATTCTTATTTCTTTTTTTACAGGTGGAACCAACCTGAATTTACAGACGAAGTAATACAAGGATACACTGTGCAGTGTTGGTTCATTATGAACCAAAAAGAGATTCAAATCTGCGACAACAAAAGTACATCAGCTACAATATTGGAATGCACGGTGCACCATCTAGAACCTAACAGGACGTACTATTTTCAAGTACGAGCACATACTAAAGTTGGTGCTGGCCCTTACACAGATTTAATTAATGTATCGACTACGTACGAAAATCCAATACCGCAATTATTGATAGTAACGGATAACGGTATCGATATATGGGATCTGGATTTAAAAACCAATGTTAATGTTGTTAAGGATTCGTACATAGAAAGTGTCACTTATTCGATAGCGGAACAAAAAATTTATTGGAACAACAAAAAGAGAGAGCTGATGATGTTAGAGATAAAAGAAAACAATATTACAAAAATAGCTGAGCTTCAAAACCATGCGTACAATCTCCGCATCGACTGGATAGCAAGAAATCTATACTGGTTTGAATTCGTCTATAGATCAATAACATATAATGACATCATCAAGCTCGACTTAACAATGTGGGAAAATGGCATAGTCAAATATGATAAGATTTCGAACACAAGATTTCATTATGCCAGTACTTTTAATATACTACCGTCTATAGGGTATATTAATTTTCGATATGAAATAAATAAACAATCAATAAATCCAAGAGAGAAAAGCCAATAAGAGCCCGTACGTGATATTTATAGCGTAAAAGTTGTGTGCTGTTTATTTAGCAAAAGATGTTGATGATCACGATATAAGTTCGCAAATAATCATTATAAAATGACAAACATTTCGGCCCACTTCGGATTTTTATCAATGGTAATAATCTAATATTAATACAAACCCGAGAACTCGTAAGGTGGAGTAATGTATCCGGAACGCAACTTATACTAACAACATTATATAGCGCTTACAAGATTATCCAATGGATCGCAGATGACTGTAAGATTCCGCGTGGGTTAAGCTCATCAGACGGCCGCTTAATTATGTTCTTAGGCAAAATGTTGGAGGCGGGCGCGAGTAATTGAGTGACACACATCACATCCATAAAAAGAAAACAGATGGTGAAGCTTTTAATGTCGAAAAAGAATGTGAGTCCAGTATAAGCGTATGGAATTGAGGAAATAAGTGTAGAAATTAGTAAAAAATGCAAGATGCAATATGCAACGCTGCGATAAGTATGAATCGAAAGACTATAAAAATGAGGATAAAAATGAAAGAGATAAGATTACTTACAAAAACAAAATTGATGTCTAAATTAATTAAAAGCGATACGAGACTCCTTGAAAATTTTTTTTCTTTAGAACCCGTTGAAAATGTTTGAAAACACATGATTGGAAACAGAAAGCAGACTGGTCTAGCAAGCTGCTCGATGTCTAATGAGGAAACCGTCACAAGGAAAGGGGACAACATAGTGAAACATACGAAGAATAATAACAAATATTATAACACAAAATCAGAAACATAAACAAGGTTATAAACAAAACATGGGAAAGAACAAGGAAATGGAAAAAAAAAAGAAGAAACGTTAGGAGCATTTGTTTATGATAAGAAGGTAAGAATGGTCCAGAAAAATCGTGTCATCTTGAAGATTTATGCTATTTTTTTGTTGCTTAATGTATAACATTTTCAGTATCTGGATATAAGAAATCTCTTCATCTAATATCCAGATGTTATCCAAATCAAATTCATGCCCTGTGAGTCGATGTTCTGTAATTACCGAGTTACAAAAAAAATCGCAGTTTATATTGAGACGATTTTCTTAAATTCTCGGGAAGGTTCATAAATTTTTATTCACAACATTTGACATATCACAAAAAGGGCGTTCTTATCGGCTTAGTGGATCGGATCTTCTGCTTATCGCATCCACAATTCCATGAAAAAAATTTTAATCTAATTATCAACATCCTTATGGAAAATGACTACTCTGTGGATTTTATTTTTATGACCATCCGTAACAGGATTAAATCCTTAATTAATAAAAGGGCTAGCTTCGATTCTCCTTCCAGTTCCCGTACCCCTCCCAGTTTCCCTTTTTGCCACTCCTTCCTTTTTTATAATCTCTTACGTAAGAAGTGTCACAGAAAGATTAATGCCAGTAATTAAAAATACCGAGAAGGCATACGTGTGTGTCAATAAACTTAATATTATTAAAACATATAAAAATTCTCTTCCGGCTTTAAATCGTAATAATGTGGTATATAAGATCTGTTGCCGTGACTGCAATGCGTCTTATGTGGGCCAAACGAGTCGACTATTAACAACAAGGATAAGAGAACATCGCCTTAATATAAAACGTGATTTTTCTTGTCATTTAGTAATTACGGAACATCTCACAGGGCATGAATTTGATTGGGATAACGTCCGAATATTAGACGAAGAGCCTTCTTATATCAAGAGAGTCATATCAGAAATGCTATACATTAAGCAACAAGAAAATAGCATAAAACTTCAAGATTCACACGATTCTTTTGAACCATTCTTACCTCTTATCATAAACAAATGCTCCTAATGTTTCTTCTTTTCTTTTTTTCCTCTCTCTTGTTCTTTCCTATGTTTTGTTTTTAACTTTGTTTTCGTTTCTGATTTTGTGTTATAATATTTATTATTATCTGGTATGTTTAACTCTGTTGTCCCCTTTCCTTGTGACGGTTGCCTCATTAGACATCGAGCAGCTTGCTAGATCAGTCTGCTTCCTGTTTCTAATCATGTGTTTTCAAACAAAATTTTCAACGGATTTCAAACAAAAAAATTTTTCGAAGAGTCTCGCATCGCTTTTAATTAACTTGGACATCAATTTTGTTTTTGTAAGTAACTTTATCTCTTTCATTTTCATCTTCATTTTTATAGTCCTTCGATTCATACTCATCGCAGCGTTGCATCTTGCATCTTGCATCTTTTACTAATTTCGCCACCCCTATTTCCTCAACTCCATACGCTTATACTGGACACACATTATTTTTCGATTAAGAGCTTCACTATCGGTTTTCGTACTATGAATATGGTGTCACTCGCTTGCTCGCGCCCGCCTCCAACATTTTGCCTAAGAACAAAATTAATCGGCCGTGTGATGAATTTCACCCACGCGAAATTACGGTCATCTGTGATCCATTGGATAATCTTGTAAGCGCTGTATAATGTTAGTTAGTATAAGTTGCGTTCCGGATACATTACTCCACTTCACGAGTTCTCGGTTTTTATATTATATTAATATTAAATTATTACCATTGAGAAGGACCCGAAGTGGGCCGAAACGTTTGGTGTTTGTCATTTTATAATGTTTATTTGCGAATTTATATCGTAACCATCAACATCTTTTGCTAAATAAATAGCATACAATTTTTACGCAATAAATACCGCGTCCGGGTTCTTATTGGCCTTTCCCTCTTGGATTTATTGATTTCATCATTTCAGCCTTGTGTATGTAAATATTCATTGTTGTAAATGAACAATATTTTCATTAAAGATTTGTACTGATTTGTAATTTTTTAATAATGTCGTATGGCTTTATAATTAAGATCAAAAGTTATAAAAAATAATATATTAACATAAATTTAATTATAAGAATTTTACATATTCATTATATATATAATGTTTTTTCTGCTGTTGTTATAATAATGTTTTATAATAAGAAAATAATGTATTTATTTTTTAGAACTTTATATTGGACAAGTTACACTAAGAATTATGAAATTCAGATGATGCAATCGGATCTTGATGGAAAAAACGTTCAAATTTTTCAGAAACATGTATCTGTGTGCCCCTTCACAATCAAAATATTAGGAAACTCGCAAATGAAAAGTGATGGCATAAATACTAAGAAACCGCTAATTTATTGGCTATTTGATAATGTCTTCTTTGTGACAGACATTAACGTTTCTATATGCAATTTAATTATACAAATCAAAAAAATCAGTAATAACGAACACTTCAAATCTTTAGCGATTGACAAGACAAACATTTATATTCGTATAATGTCTGATAAAGATAATATATATGTTTTGGAAAAAAAGTATGCACTTCTCGAAAGCGTAGATGCATTCAAATACATCCAAAAGATAAGAGCGCCTTTCTGGATTCGTGACTTCCATGCTATCGGTAAATCTTTGCAATCATATCCTTCGACGAGATGTCTGACGCCCGACAGTAAAGTTTACAACGATATAATGTACACAGTAACGACGAACAGTATCATCGTAAATTTTCCGGAGCCGGTCCCTAAGAGTGGATGCAAAAAGTACAATTTACCTACCACCCTATATACCATTAATATTAGCTATTGTTTGGACAATGAGTTTAACAAGTTCGATAATTCCACCGTGCAGACAAACGAGCGATATTACGAGATTCAGAATTTAACATCGTTTAAAGAGTACAAGTTATTGCTAGTAATAAGCAATTTTTACTCTCATCAGTTATCGATGGAGCCGTTATTCCGTTCGGAAGTGATATTAAAAACTAAACCGAGCATTTTTGATGTACCGGAAAATGTGACAGTTCAGGCTCTGACGCCTACTAAAGCGGCAGTTTATTGGATGCCACCCAAGAAACTGAACTGCGAATCCGTGATCTACAAAGTATACTGGATATTAATTATTTTGGTAAACAATACGCGACAAATATACGAGTCGAATAAACTTATCAATAGAACCGAACATAAGATAGACAGCAAATTTTTTACGATAATTGAACCGTTGATTCCAAAACAGAGGTATAAGGTATATGTACGCATGCATCCAGTCAACTACAGCGAACTTCATACTGACAGTTTGAGCCAAACTTTGTACATGTATTCGGAACCAAACAATATAACTTTGGACGAGGTTAGCATAAACGGTATGAATATATCGTGGATTCCTAACATTAATTTGACAATTTATTACGTATTGGAATACAAAAATGTTGAGACGCAGGAGTGGCAATTTGCAAAAAACTTCGAGCCGAATAATGGGGGAGAAGTAATGTATTATATAAAAGACTTATTACCAGGAACTCGATACGAGTTTCGTTTGATACTGAGATACCCGAAATACGAGAAAAACTTTATATGGCCATCTGATGGAAGATTTACTTTTTCAACACTGACAAGTAAGCAAATGAAAATATTATAACATTATATGCCTGTTTGAGATATAGAAATATTTACAAAAGTTAAAAACTTAGTAAGTTTTAATAATAAATTTATAAGTAGAAATAAGTTTTTAAATAAAATGAATATATTAAGAATATATTTTTGCGAAACAAAGGTGATATTTCGAGCACTCCTGGAATATCGGTTATGCAATATTACTTATCATTCACCATAAGCTTTGTCGCTATAGTTACTGTAATCTGCGTCTGCTACTTTTACTGTAAGTATATTTGATACACATTTAGTTCTTTAATTGTAGAAAGAGAGAGATTATATTTAATGTATTATAGTATATAAAGATTTTCTAAGAAAAGTTAATTTATTTGTTAGAAAAACGATGTAAATTTTGTAATACATACTATTAAATAAGTATATTGCAATTTTATAACAGTGTATCGACAACGCAAAAAAAGTAACGAGCAAGTTTTGCCGCCGATAATGACCGACATCGAATTAGCGAGTCTACATGAGATACCGAACGGTAACATTCAATTCAATACGTTATACACTCCTATGTTGCAGTATAATTCGGATGAATATGTACTAATCAAAATTAAACGTGAGGAACTCAAATTAGGAAAACTTTTAGGCGAGGGCGCATTCGGAAAGGTAAAAAATAATTTGTTCATTGTTATACGCTAATTTCTACATCTACAGAAATTGAGACAGATACGTATTTCTCGATAAAAATAATTATATGATTAACTTTTTATAAGAGATTATAAGTAACGCAAAATTTTTGTAAAATAACATACACATGCACTCTACTATGTATTTTTCGTTAAATTATTTAATACAAAATGAAATATATAATGTCACTGACATTAAACTATATATTTTTTAATGGTCTAAATTTAAATTTATTTCAAATATTTCGCAGGTGTTTCAAGGAAAAGTAAAGAATTTAGAAAGACCGGGCATAGAGACACCCGCTGCCATAAAAATGCTTCGAGAAAATGCTTCCTCGAAAGAGAAAAAGGAGTTCTTAGAAGAGGCCAGGCTTATGAATCGCTTCCGACACAAACATGTGCTAAGATTGTTGGCTGTCTGCTTAGACGGCGAAGATTCTCCATTAATCATATTAGAATTAATGGAAGTTGGTGATTTATTACAATATTTGAAAGATAGTCGAAAATTGCAACCGTCAGATTCGCACGCTCTGCGTCTGCAAGATTTGTTCGCCATGTGCGAAGATGTTGCGCGAGGCTGTTGCTATCTGGAAAATCTGCGTTTCATTCATAGAGATCTGGCGTGTCGAAATTGCTTAGTATCCGCGAGGGATCGCGAGAACCGTGTCATTAAAATTGGCGATTTTGGACTAGCTAGAGATGTTAACAAGGATGACTATTACCGCAAGGTAAATACAATTATTGCAAAAAAATGAAATTTTTAGAAATGTTTGTGTGTTCTTTTTTTGTCATAATGATATAGTACATTTTTATTTTGAATAGAACTTAAGAAAAAGAAATTATTTCTATTTATATAAAGCGAGAGATAAGTAAACGTATTTTGTTTTAGCACAAAAATTCTAAAAATAGGCAACTTGAACTAAAGAAGATTAACTATGTTAAAATCACATGTTTTAGAAGGGACAAGGTTTTCTTCCTGTTCGCTGGATGGCACCGGAATCTTTGGTGGTCGGAATATTTACTTCCCAGAGCGATGTTTGGTCATTCGGGGTTCTAATGTGGGAAATTACATCGTTGGGTGAGCGTCCCTATATTGGCAAAAATAATGAGGAAGTGATAGTTTATGTCCGCGCTGGAGGCAGACTGCCAATGCCTCTCAATTGTCCATCAACTTTGTACGAGTTGATGCTACGTTGCTGGAGTCCAGCGAATGATAGATCAAACTTCAAACTTTGTCTCAAAGATATTATAGCTCTAAGAAATAATATGGAAGATACCTTACTGAGTCCAGTGGATATTATCTAGCTGATAAAATAAAATTAATTAATGATGTTATTTTCCAAACGATCCAATAAAAAGCTCAAACATAGGAAAAATAATTTTAAATAATTAATATTCTGCCGTTTTCAAGTTTAATCTTAACATTAGATTTGATAAGAATAAGAAAGACATTTTTGAATCTTACTTTGTGAGAAATTTTGATGATTAAAAATCACAACACTTGTTCTTACAACTGTAAACAACATGATGTTGACGACAGCATTTTTGAATGATCGAAACAAAATTTAAAGATTCAGGGGGTCTATTACGGTTCTCGGATTGGGTGAAAATGACTAAAGTGAGTAACTCATCCAATTATGGTTGATCTCATTTCGTAAAAATACGAGATTATTCGGGTGAGCGGGCTCGACACGAAAATTCACGTAAAAAGGTGAAATCAAGCAACAGTTACGAAAAATGGATAACGTAATGATTGTGATATTTATCGAGAAAATACGATGCTGAGGATACGAAGAAGACTACGGGATGTCTCAGATTCATATTTGCGATACCGGAAAACGAATTTCAAAGTCTTTATAAGTGAGTGAGTGAAAATAATTGTATTGTTTAGATTATATTTTCAAAAAAACACTTTATTTTTGCCAAAAGAATGGAAAATTATTAAATATAGATTTATATATATATGTATATGTTCCATTACAGATGAATCCTGTATTTATGACGCTATATTTATGTAATACAAAATCTGTACATATGATTATACTGCTACACACATAATCTGTAAGGCTATAATAATGTTTGGTTACAAAACAGAAGCCAATAATATAAATATAACGTCTTAGAATGTTTTTTTACATATTATATGTTTTGGAGCAACTTTGAATAATATATACAATCCAGATACGAGTTTGTAATATAGAGTCAAATGAGAGAGATCTATTATAAGTTAATTTTTATATTTCCATAGATTATCATAGGTTATCTTTCATGTAATTTAATATTATTTTTTTCCGTTTATCCGTTACGTTCATGTTTAATTGATTTAATTTCTTTTCTTTTTTCTCTACTGATGGCCCGACGGATAGTTAAATATTTGCCGCTTTGTGCCAATATCAAAGGAAAGCGTGAAAATGTGAGATTACTAGACTGGAAATGCTTAGTAATCTCGTAGTTTCACTCGCCACATTTGTAATTGGGTGAACAAAGTCACGTAAGATAAAAAAGTGAAAAGTGAGTAAACTCACTCAAGAACCGTAATAAGCTCCCTGATTACTATAATTATCGGTAGATTGCTACAATAATTTTAGACATAGTGTTTATACATAATGTCTATTTTATATTATATTAGCGATAAGAGCTTTGAGAGATGTCTGTACATGCTTTAACTTACTCAAATTTTAAGATATCGGGGTAATTTTTTTTACATGAGTAGAGTATTATTAAAAGATGATTGGTATTGAATTTGGTGAGAATCGGTGAAAAGGTTCATTTTTTTATAAAATTTTGAATTTTTTAAGAAATGTCTGTATACGTTGTAACTTTCGCAAATTTTGAAATATCGGGTTAAATTTTTTTACATGGATAGATTATTATTAAAGGATGGTTGGTATTGAATTTGGTGAGAATCGGTGAAAGGGTTCATTTTTTTATAAAATTCTGAGTTTTTAAAGAAATGTCGGTACACGTTGTAACTTCCACAAATTATGAAATATCTTTCTCTATGAAGAAGCTAAAATTAAAAAACTCACTTGCTTTAAGGAACTTTAGTTTTGTGAGCGAAATAAAATGATGAGGAAGCATTGTACAAGTTTCTAATTTGCATAATTTTTATCTTGTTTAGAAATGTTTGTGTGTTTTTTCTTTGTCGTAATGATATAGTACATTTTTCGAATAGAACTTAAGAAAAATAGATTATTTCTATTTATATAAAGCAAGAGATAAGTAAACGTATTTTGTTTTAGCACGAAGACTTTAAAAATGAGCATCTTGAACCAAAAAATTAACTTTGTTAAAATCACATATTTTAGAAAGGACAAGAAGGTCTTCTTCCTGTTTGTTGTATGACACCGGAATCTTTGATGGTCGGAATATTTACTTCCCAGAGCGACGTTTGGTCATTCGGGGTTGTGATGTGGGAAATTACATCGTTGGGTGAGCGTCCCTACACTGACAAGGTCAATCAGGAAGTGATAGATTATGTACGCGCTGAAGGCAGGTTGCCGATGTCTCTCAATTGTCCACCGACTTTGCACGAGTTGATGCTACATTGCTGGAGTCCAGCGAATGATAGACCGAACTTCAAACTTTGTCTCGAAAATATTATAGCTTTAAGAAGTAACATAGAAGATACTTTACTGAGTCCAGTGGATATTATCTAGCCGATAAAGTTAAATTAATTACTAACGTTATTTTCCAAATGATTCAATAAGAAGTTCAGACATAGGAAAAATAATTTTAAATAATTAATATTCTTCCATTTTTAATCTTAATAAGTTTAATCTTAATATTAAAGTCGATAAAGGTAAGAAAGATATTCTTTTATCTTACTTCGTAAGAAATTTTGATGATTAAAAATCACAACATTTGTTCTTACAACTGTAGACAACGTGATGTTGACGCCAGTATTTTCGAATGACCGAAACGAAACTTAAAGGTTCTGATTGCTATAATTATCGGTAGATTGCTTCAGTAATTTTAGATAATGTCTATTTTATATTATATTAGCATGTTTATTTTATATTATATTAGCACCCTTTTATATTCTTATATTTTTTCTTATTTGAATACTTAGTTAAACAAAATATTGTTGCGTCCCTGTATCGAAAGTATGCCCGTCTCCGAGCGCGTTGCCAAGGAGAATTTATTATATCTACAAGACAGACGTGTTGGATTGATGACAGCTATCAAATGGTATGGTCGCTTTTAAGATAGCTCCGCTTCTCACGTTCGGATATTATTATCCGAGTTGTATCAAATTAATAAAATTACCGTTCCTTTTTTTAATCAGTGTTTTCTTATTTACTTGGGTGTGCAAGAGTGACACGGTTCGCAAATGTTGGGCTGTTGCGTTGCGCTTTTCGAGATATATCGAGAACGATACACGGATGCAACAATATACAGGGTGAGTTTTTTAACTTGAAACTGTAAAATATCTCGGAAAATAAGCTTTATCGAAAAAAAATGTTTCAAACAAAAGTTGTAGGGTTCAGAGGGGGACACATGATAAAAATATGGATTTGACCTTGAGTGACCTTTTCAAGGTGAGATCAATGTGATCGACGTTTTCTTAAATGGAACCCTCCTTTTTTTATTACATATTCTTGTAGCTTATCTCGAGAGCTTTTCAAAACACTATAATAAAGTATTTTTTCATTAAGTACTTTTTGAGTTATTTTATATCTTAATCTAACATATTTTGATATATAAAATAAAATATCTCGTAAAATACTTAGTTTTCGATAATCTTACCGTTACACTTTTATGTACAGAATAATGAGACAAATCAATTAGTTAAAAAAAAACTAATAATTGTTTTAAAAAATACATTATAAATAATTACATACTTTTTCTTAAAAACAATTTTTTTTTTGCTAATTGATTTGTCTGATTATTCTGTACATAAAAGTATTACGGTAAGATTATCAAAAACTAAATATTTTACGAGATATTTTATTTTTTATATCAAAATATGTCAGAATAAAATATAAAATAACTCAAAAAGTACTTAATGAAAAAATACTTTATTATAGTGTTTTGAAAAGCTCTCAAGATAAGCTACAAGAATATTAATAAAAAAGGGGGGTTCCATTTAAGAAAACGTCGATCACATTGATCTCACCTTGAAAAGGTCACTCAAGGTCAAATACATATTTTTATCATGTGGCCCCCTCCAAACCCTACAACTTTTGTTTGAAACATTTTTTTCGGTAAAGCTTACTTTCCGAGATATTTTACAGTTTCAAGTTAAAAAACTCACCCTGTATATTTTTAAAAATTTTCTGGTATTTTTTATTTCTTTTCCTGTTCCTTCGCTCAAAATAACGTATAGGCAAGATATCAATCTATATCAATATATATCAATATATATCAATCGTATAGACAAGATATCAATCTATATCAATCTAGATCAATAAAAATCTATATCAACCTAAATCAATATTTATTGATCTAGTTTTTATTGATCAATATTTATTGATCTAGTTTTTATTGATCTATATAGTTTAAACCCGCAGAGCGACATCGAATTATTAAACTTATCCTATTTTCCGATCATTGAAAAATTAAAAAAGTTTTAAATTAGCCGCTTTGGTCTGATCTGTTTTTCTCTTCTGATTGTTGCGTCGTTGTTCTCATTTCTGTATTTTGTTTATATCCTCTGTTGGCGCGGCAGTCTAACATAAGACATATCACACAATGTGACGTTCGATGTCGGTTAAGCGTTTTTTTGGTATTAATCTTCCATCGATAAGACTCAAAATTTTTGTCTTACTCAACATTATTCCATCACTACTATAAACATTTTTTAGACGATCCATGGTTATCAATCGTATTCTCGGCCACAAGTTTTTGGCACAACTATGTGGGAGATAATGCTAATTGTTTTTTCAGTAGAAAGCCAGTGGAGGGATTCAATATATTTAACAACCGACACACTATGGTATTTTACTTTGTTAACTGCGTTATCTTAATTTTTATTCACTGACATCTGCATTTTATACGTAATATATTAATTTCTACACTGAAGACAATCCAGATTAGAACAAAAACGTTCGCGATTTCTTTTACTATTTCTTTTACTATTTGCGTTTTTATTAATTTTCTTTCATAAATAGCTTTCTTCTCAATTTTACTATATTATTCACATTACATTGTACTTCGTATGTGCATTTATTTATTTTAATTTTTGAGATTAAGTGTTGCGTGTATTTGTTTTATAAATGTGAATTTTTGTTATACGAATATCCGATATTTGTTCCTAAAACCCTTCTATTGATTATTGTTAATCTTTTCATTTTCTTTTTATATGATCGCACGGTGATAGGTATACTGTTAGTTTTTTTTTTCGCAAAATGTCATACGAAAAATCGCGATGTTTCGCAATATTGGTTTCAGCGTAAAAATGTTAAGGGTCTCTTTTATATCCCGTGGGCTGTTACTCAGAACATTAAATAAGAAACCAGAATCGCGAAAAAATTTATTTCTCTTGAGACTTGAATATATCTTTATACGACATACGAAAAATTGTGATTTCAGAAACGCGGAGGTCTATTCTATTATAAATACTTCATTTTTCTATAGTTTTAACCATATTTTTCGAAATCGAAGAAGTTTTAATCATTAACAACATTAATTAATTTTTTCACATTTATATGATCGCTCGATGATAAAGATACTGTCCTTATCACCGAGCGAGGCATTCTCTCTTATTTGAGTCCTTGTATTTTTATGGCTCTTTCTTCTTCTTATGGTGTCCATCGGAATATTTTCTGCGGCTATTTGTCCTCAGGCATTTTTGAATGATGTTCAAACCACTGAAGCTTCTTTTTCTCTATTCTCTCGATTATTGTATCTTTTGCTTCCATCTTATTCAAAAATTTTGATATAACAAATATAATTACGGTATCGCTCTTAAGTTTGACTTTTCTTTCTCCATCTGTCCGGCATAGTGCTCGTAGGATCACCATAGCATTGAATCATTGGTAGCCGTAACTAATACGTTACCGCCGGCATAATTCTTATGTTCGTTAGAGTACTCAAACCTCCTCACCCGGCAAATGCTGTCGTTGCGAAATATGCTCTTTGAAGTTTATTGTCGCGATATATGTGGTTATATATTATTTATGAATATTAATTACTTATTAATAATATTAATAATGTGAAATTAAACAAATCTTAAAAAGTCTAGCTCTTTTTAAAGTAGCGATGAATGTCTTCACAGAAGAAAATGAATCGCAAGTGGAGTGCAGCAAATAAAAAATAATGGTTCGGCAAAAGTGCTTCATTTAAATCGATGATTCATGATGCTCACCAATCAAATACAAATACGCAATCACGTCATATGTCGCTTGATTAGAACCGCATGATACAAACGTTTCAGTCCGTCAAGAACGATGTTCACGAATAGTAAGTCTTCAAGAGCATGTAGTATATATATAATATAAAAGAGATAATTATCACACACAGTTTTTAATCGAACGCAGTATTTAATCAAACAAGAGATATAGAAAATATATAGAATCAGGTAAAACTTGGCGCATGAATAGTGACAAAACTAAAGATTTATAATTTAATAATTTTCTGTCTATAATTTTCTCGAACAATAATTATATATCGTACGTTTCTTTTCATTTAGTTGCTTTTCTATTAGATTATATTAAGAGGAACTACAGAGAAAGATTGATAATATTTATATTATTATTTGATACAACCAAATGCATACGTGTCAGTTCAACGTCGTCATTGGTTTTTATGGAAAAAAGTGAGCAATTTATTAACCAAATGTTTTATAATTTGATGATATATAAGATACATCGTGATTGATTATAAAAAGAATTTTCAAAATTAGCGCTAGAAGAGATTTCATGATTGATATACTAAACAAATTTCAAAAAATGATATACGTAAGAAAACATCAATTCAATTAGCACATTTGCATTATCAAGATAGAATCACTATTCATAGCTGAGCCGCCAAAGATTGTGCGGAAACTGATTGAGAGCAAGTATTTACAAAAAAGGAACAAAATTATTATGTCAAAAACGGTATTATGTGTTTTACTGAAAGTGTTAATGTTAGCGGGAGCGGATACTTTATCAAAGTATCCGAAAAATAGTGTAGCTTCGAGAGAGTGCGATCCCATGTGCCCAGATTCAGACCTTACGCAGGTAAGAGATTGCTTTGTTAAATAAGAAATTGAATGTTATTACAGCTAATAGTTTGAGTAACTGAAATTGTATATAATAATAAAATATATGTACTGTATAATAATAAAATAAAACTATATAAAATAAACACTGAAGAGCATGTATAATATTATCAAAAAAAAGGAATGTATAAATCTTGGAAACTTTGTTTATAAATGAATGTTATATAATACGAAATAAGCTTAATTAAATGGTCTATTAAAACTTGACCGTATCATCTTTGTGCCTCTCTAATTGCTTTTTTTAAAAATAAGTATTTTTAACACCAATAAGATTTTCTGTTTATTCTCCGCTATATTAATACTTACATATGGTGACACGAACTGATTTTTATGTGATTTTTCTTCAATTCCTAAAATCTCTTTATCTTCTTAAATATTTATAATTATTTACAAGGGATAATCAAATATAAACCGAACTTTTCCCAAAATTTTTTCGATCAAAATATTTTCAATGCACACCCAAGTCATTTTTCTACATAGTTTCCACTAACATCCAAGTACTTTTGCCATTTGATTGGCAGTTTTTTTATTCCCGTGTTATAAAAAGTAGTGGGACATATCCAAAGCCAATTGTGCAAACTGAACTTTACCCCAAAAATTTTCTTAATTCGATCAAAATATTTCCAACGTACATTCAAGTCATTTTTCTACACAGTTTCCACTAACATCTAAGCTCTTTTGCCACCGGATTGGCAATTTTTTTATTTTCGTGTTATAAAAAATAGTGAGACGTATCCGAAGCCAATTGCGTACGAAAAAAAATGTTGCTTCTGCACCACAACGCTAGGCCTCACACCGCCGCCTTAACTCAAGAGAAATAGTCTCAACTACACTAAACCACGGTTGAACATCTCCCTTACAATCCCGATTTATCACCGTGTAATTATCATTTGTTTGAACCACTGAAAGAGGCGTTGGAAGAACAACGATTCGACAATAATGAAAAAGTGGAAGAATTCGTGCGCAATTGGCTTCGAACACGTCCCACTACTTTTTATAATATAAGAATAAAAAAACGGTCAACCTGGTGGCAGAATTGTTTAGATGTTAGTGGAAATTATGTAGAAAAATGATTTGAATGTGCGTTTTAATTGAAAATATTTTGATCAAATAAAAAGTTGTGGAAAAAGTTTGGTTTATAATTGACCGCCCCTCGTATTAGTATAATATGATATGTACTAAATTAGTTATTATTTAACAAAATTAATTTAGAAAGTCAGCCTCATTTTTTTATGTTAAGGATAGGTATATATATATATATATATATATATATATATATATATATATATACACATATAACTGAACAGAATTACTAAATATCGAAATAAAGTCGAGTATCGATATAACGGAATTTTGAGTTGTATCAATTAACCGTAACATTAAAGCTAATATTCACAGAAATCAACAATACGCAACCAGCCAATTTTTTGGTACGCCTTCGACTTTATATATAATTTTAATTGTACATATATTCATTATATAGCTTTATACATACAATTTTATCCAGGTAATGTAGATTAATTATAATATCATCATATTCTCCTAAATTTGTTTGCATTAAAAAATGTAACGATAACTGAAAAGAAATTCAACAAAAGTTTAAGTAAAACAGTTTATATAATTTCTATGACCATAAAAAGACAATATTTATAACATTTATATTCTTGAAGTTAAATAAACTGAAACTTTAATGAAAACAAATAAATCTTTAAAAAGAAAAATAGTGTTAAGTTAAAATCACTCAGGGCCACCGCACAAACTTTTCCGTAATGCATTACGTTACGTTAAGTACTGATTCTAAACCTAAACTCGTATGTAATCTTAAACTTCAGTCAACACACAGAGAAAATCGTAACGTAACAAAAGCATACTACGTTACTATTTTGTTTGTGCGTTGACTGAAGTTTAAGATTACGTATGAATTTAGGTTTACAGTCAATATTTAACGTAACGTAACGTGTTATGGAAAAGCTTGTGCGGTGGCCCTTACTTGGAGAAATTAATTAACTTACCGTAAACAAACGTTAAACAAAATTGTTTTAACAATCGAAGAGAGCTACACCTTCATGTATTATTTGGTAAGAGAAGCGAATATGAACTCTCATTAACCCAAATTATTTTATTCTGCGTGACTTTGGACCATCGCACATAAATTGACATAGCTGCATATGCATGGCAGACCGTTTAAATCAACGAGCATTGAGCATTAAACCACCACATATTGATTTACATTACATGCTCATTGGTCCAAACGGTCTTATTAACATCTATTTGACGCAGCTTTGTGTACGATAACCTATTCTGTTTGATAAAAGAATTGATATGCAAGAAGATCTTGCATATAAAAAACTATAAAAACAGATTTTTAAAAAAAGTCTTGAAAAACAATAAAAACAGATCTAAAAAAAAATGTAACTGCACTGTATGTTTTAAACACATTATCAATCAAGAGAGGTATACAGAAAAATATCAAGCCGAAATGGTTAAACAAACAAGAAATTTCATGGCAATTTTACTTACTTGTACATATATTATTTAGCAATAAAAGTATCGGAAGTAGCCGCGTTTCGGTCCAGCGGTGCTTGCTTAATTCTATTCATATGTTATACTTTATGTTATACTTTATAAGGATATTCCAATATCTGAGAACAACGATCATCATATTTTACAAAATCTCAAATCTGACCGCAGTCATCTTGATAATGTGAGTGTGAGAAACAAAGTTGATGAGATTGCAAATATGTCTTTGATCCCAGAATCTATTGGTAAGTTGCAAAGAAATAAATCATTTAAAAAAAGTCCATGATAAAAAAAATTATAAATATAATTTACATTTAAGAGAAAATAAAAATAAGATAAAAGAAAAATATCTTTCAACAGCGAAGAATATAAATTTCATTTTGCCGCAAAAAAGAAAGAAAAATTCACATATTATAAATATGTAAAATCAAGATTTAATATAACGCAGTTAATTATATTATTTAACTTTGCTAGTTTATTTTTTTAGCACAATCGCAAATATTATACTTCTGATTTCTTAATCAATAAGACATCTCCGAAAAATGTTTAATGCTTTATTAAAAACTTTGTATTTGTTTTTGTTCTGGATTAACATCTACTTTTTTGAGTCATATAAAACACGCAAACTTTTTTATATTATTTTATTATTTTAAAAGTCAATACTTGCTGTGCTATATAATTTCCATATTTTGTAATATAGCTCTATTTTTGTTTCTTGCTTTCATTTTTACTTTAAATTTTTTTTTCTGAATTACTAAGATTATCAAGTTAATGTTCCTGTATATAATTCTCAATATGTGCAATCTTAAAATTTCTAGAAAGTATTTTGAGCAAACCAACATCTCCGAGAGCATTTGTAGAATTCCATAAAGAATTCCTAAATGAAGACGACGACATTTCTGTGACATTCAGGTAAAAAAATCTACATTCTCAGTCTGTATTCTTTTAAATTTAACGACACATACACATAAAAACGTTGATTCTGTTAGAATATTACTAAATATAAAAAGACCAAAATATTATTTCTTTTACAGATGGAACCAACCTGAATTTACAGACGAACTAATAGAAGAATACACAGTGCAGTGTTGGTTCATCGAGAACCTAAAAGAGATTCAAATCTGCGATGATAAAAGTATCTCAGCTACAATATTGGAATGCACGGTGCACAATCTAAAACCTAACACGACGTACTACTTTCAAGTACGAGCGCATACTATAGTTGGTGCTGGCCCTTACACAGATTTAATTGATGTATCGACTACGCACGAAAATCCAATACCGCAATTATTGATAATAACGACAAAAGGTATCGATATATGGGATCTGGATGCAAAAATCAACGTTAATCTCGTTAAGGATGATAACATAGTAAGTGCCGCTCATTCGATAGCGGAACATAAAATTTATTGGAGCAACTATATGAAAGAGTTAATGATATTGGAAATGAATAAAAACAATATTACAAAAATAGTTAAGTGGAAATATATTCCGTTGCATCTCTGCATCGATTGGGTAGCAAGAAATCTGTATTGGACAGAATTAGACGGAGATGAATTTCATTACATTATGAAACTCGACTTAACAATGTGGGAAAATGGCATAATGAAATATGATAAGATTTTGGAAAACCCATTAAGTCGTCATAGTCCTTTTCTTATTTCAGGTTTAACTGTACTACCGTCTATAGGGTATGTTAACTTTCATCCATTTGAAATAAATGAATAATATTTTCATTAAAAATTTTTACTGATTTGTAATTTTTCAATAATTTCATTTAGCTTTGTAATAAAGAGTAAGAGTTATAAAAAAATTGTAAATTAACACAAATTTAATTATAAAAACTTTAAGTATTCACCATGTACATATGAACATTTTTTTCTTCTATTGTTTTAATAATGTTCTATAATAAATAAAATAATGCATTTATTTTTTAGAACTTTATATCGGAGAAATTGTAATGAGAATTATGGATGTCATATAATGCAGTCGGATCTTGATGGAAAAAACGCTCGAATCTTTCAGAAAAATATATCTGTGTGCCCCTTCACAGTCGATATGTCACGTTTTATTTTTATGAAAATTGACCACATAAATACTAAGAAACCGCTAATTTATTGGTTATTCAAAGATTTCTCGATTGTGACAGACATTAACATTTCTATGTGCAATTTGATTTTACGTGCCGAAAAAATCAACTTTGAATCTTTAGCGATTGACAAGACAAACATTTATATTCATTTATTTGATCATGATGTATATGTTTTGGAAAAAAAGTATGCACTTCTCGAGAGCGTAGACGCATTCAAATACATCCAAAAAATAAGAACGCCTTTCTGGATTCGTAAATTCTATGCATTCGGTAAATCTTTGCAATCATATCCTTCGACGAGATGTCTGACACCTGACAAAAAAATTTACAACGTAGAAGAATCGATATACACGGTAACAACGAACAGCATCATTGTAAATTTTCCGGAACCTGTCCCCAAGAGTGGATGCAAAAAGTACAATTTACCTACCACCCTATATACCATTAATATTAGCTATTGTTTGGACAATGAGCTTAACAAGTTCGATAATTTCACCGTGCAGACGTACGAGCGATATTACGAGATTCAGAATTTGACGCCGTTTACAAAGTATAAGTTACTGCGAGTAATAAGCATTTTTTCCACTGATCAATTATCGATGAAACCGTTATTCAGCTCGAAAGTGATACTAAAAACTAAACCGGGCAAGCTCGAAGCACCGGAAAATGTAAAAGTTGAGGCTTTGACGCCTACTGTAGCGGCAGTTTATTGGATGCCACCCAAGAAACTAAATTGCGTGTCCGTGATCTACGAAGTACATTGGACGTTAATTACTAACAGTACACGACAAATAAACAAGACACTTATTAATAAAACAGAGCATGAGGAAAACAAATTTTTCACGACGATCGAATCGTTGATACCAGGACAGGAATATAGGGTATTTGTACGCATATATCCAGCCAACTTCAGCGATTATTATAATAACAGTTTGAGCAAAACCTTGTACATGTATTCGGAACCAAACAATATAACTTTAAGCGAGGTTAGCATAAACGGTATGAATATTTCGTGGATTCCTAGCGTTAATATGGTTTATTACTTATTGGAATACAAAAATGTTGAGATGCAAGAGTGGCAAATTGTTTGGCAATACAACTTTGAGCCAAATAATAAGGAAAAAATAATATACTATATAAAAAACTTACTACCAGAAACTTTATACGAGTTTCGTTTGATATTGAAATACTCCAAGTACGAGAAAGATTTTATATGGCCGTCTGATAAAAGATTTACTTTTTCAACACTGACAAGTAAGCCAATGAAAATATTATAACATTATATATTTACTTTAAATATGAAAATATTTACAAAATTTAAAACTCATTAATATTTAATAGTAAAGTTATAAGTAGGAGTAAGTTTTCAAATAAAATGAATATATTAAGAGTATATTTTTGCGAAACAAAGGTGATATTTCGAGCACTCCTGGAATATACAGTGTAGTTACACAATATTACCAATATATTATATCAAGCCTTGTCGCTATGGTTATTGTAATTTTCATCTGCTACTATTGTAAGTATATTGATACACATTTAGGTCTTTAATCGCAGAAAAAGATTATATCTAATGTGTTGTAGTATATAGAGATTTTTTAAAAAAAGTTAATTTACTTGTTGAGAAAGCGATGTATAAATTTTGCTATGCATATTATTAGATAAATATATATAAATATATAATTTTATAAAAGTATATCGACGACGCAATAAAAATAACAAACAAGTTTTGTCATCGATATTGACCGACACCGAATTAGCGATTCTACAGGAGATGCCTGACGGCCTACTTGTTCATTTCAATATGTCATATAATCCTATATTGCAACATGATTCGGATGAATATGCACTGATCAGAATCACACGTGAACAAATCAAACTAGAAAAACTTTTAGGCAGCGGCGCATTCGGAATGGTAAAAACTAATTATTTTGATGCAATGTTATACGCAATTAATTTCTAGATCAACATAAATTGAAACAGATACACATTTTTCGATAAAAATAATTATATGAATAACTTTTTATAAGAGATTATAATGCAAGATTTTTGTGAGATAACATACACATGCGCTCTATTATATATTTTTCGTTAAATCATTTAATACAAAAAATGAAATCATGTCATTTGACATTAAACTATATATTTTTTAATGAAGTATAAATTTAAATTAATTTTAAATATTTCGCAGGTATACAAGGAAAAGTGAAGAATTTAGGAAGAACGGGCATAGAGATACCCGTTGCCGTAAAAATGCTTCGAAAAAATGCTTCTTCGCTAGAAAGAAAAATGTTTTTAGAGGAGGCCAGACTCATGAAGTACTTCCGACATAAGCATGTACTAAGATTGTTGGCCATCTGCTTAGACCCAGAATGTCCATCAATCGTGTTGGAATTAATGGAAACTGGTGATCTGCTACAATATTTGAGAGATAGTCGAAAATTGCAACCGTCAGATTCACAAGCTCTGCATCTGCAAGATTTGTTCGCCATATGCGAAGATGTTGCTCGAGGTTGTCGCTATCTCGAAGATCTACGTTTTGTTCATAGAGATCTCGCGTGTCGAAATTGCTTAGTATCCGCTGGAGATCGCGAGAACCGTGTCGTCAAAATCGGCGATTTTGGATTAAGTAGAGATATTTACAATAGTGATTATTACCGCAAGGTAAATACAATTATCTAAAAAAACAAAATTTTTTAAAAATGTTTGTGTGTTCTTTTCTTGTCGTAATAATATAGTATATTCTTACTTTAAATATAGAATTTATCTAAAATAAATTATTCCTATTTATATGTATAAAGCAAAAAATAAGTGAACGTTGTTCATTTTAGTATAAATACTTTAAAAATGGACAATTTGAATCAGAAGATTAACTTCGCTAAAATCACATGTTTTAGAAAGGACAAGATCTGCTTCCTATTCGCTGGATGGCACCGGAATCTTTAGTGGTCGGAATATTTACTTCCCAGAGCGATGTTTGGTCATTCGGGGTTATAATGTGGGAAATTACATCATTGGGTGAACATCCTTACACTGGCAGAACTAATCTGGAAATGATAGAATATGTACGAACTGGAGGCAGGTTGCCGATGCCTCTAAATTGTCCACCGACCTTGTACGAGTTGATACTGCGTTGCTGGAGTTCAGCGAATGATAGACCAAACTTCAAACTTTGTCTCAAAAATATTATAGCTCTAAGAAATAACATAGAAGATACTTTACTGAATCCAATGGATATTATCTAGCCGATAAAATTTAATTAATTAATGGCGTTATTTTCCAAATGATCCAATGATGAGAAATTCAATGTAGAAAAAATAATTGTAAATAACTAATATTCTGCCGTTTTCAAGTTTAATATTAATATGTTAGATTTATCAATAAAAATAAAGATATTTTTCAATCATACTTTACGAAAAATTTTGATGATTAGGAAGCACAGCACTTGTTCTTGCAACTGTAAACGACGTGATGCTGATGCTAGTATTTTCAAATAATTGAAACAAAACTTCTTTCTCTAATGGTGCTGATCACTATAATTATCGGTAGATTGCTACAGTAATTTTAGAAATCATGTCTATTATATATTATATTAGCACTCTTTTTTTATATTATATTATTTCTTACTTAAACGCTTAAATAAAATATACAATCATATTACATTAATATATATAATATTTTTTAATATTAGTACATAATATAGAAGAATTAAATTTTATAATGTGTACATTTTTTTAATTTTCTGAATTTTTTTATTCCCTTTCCTTTTTTTCTACTCAAAATCTGGCAGTACGATTGAATTGATTTTAAGCGCAAAAATATTTTTAAAAATGTAGATAAAAAAGAGAATATAGCAAATCACTTAAATTTATTGTAAAGAAAAGATCACTCTCCTAAACACGACCAAATTCCGATTAAGACCAATCAGCGATACTTTCAATTGAGATGGCAATTTTAAATTCGTATCATTCCCAATCTTTTCTCTCCCATATATCAAACAACAAAGAAATTAATAATTACATCTCTATGAAAAAATACTGCAAGTATCGTTGATGAGCCGATTAAATTAATCGGAATTTGATCTAGAGGTAGACTCTCACACAGCCTATCTTGCCCGGCAATCCGTCATTCGTTGCCGAAATATTTTACTATGACATATATATGCGCGGAATATTAAATTATACAAATGTTTTATATTATAGATTATTTATCTATTAAACGATTGATGTATCACAAAGCCGTTCGTTAAGTTAATTTACTCAATCCTGCAATTCGATTATTTAATTGCGCGTTCTCAATCCGAATCATATTTAGATCGTTGAAAAGTTGAATGATAAAGTATCAAACAAAATATATTTAACTCTAAATATTGTTAAAGAAATAATTATTGCTCATAAAGAGAGATAGCAACAACACGATGATTTATTATTTTGGATTTCGATCATTATATGCGTTCTTTACTTGATTAAATATATATAAATTTAGCAAAATACGCTCTTTGAAATTTATTGTCGCAATATATGTAATTACATATTATTTGGAAAAGTTAAAGTGTAGCTCTTTGTATAGTATTGACGAGTAACTTTGCAGAAGAAAATGGGTCACAAATGGAATGTAGCAGATGAAGAATAATAGTTCGGCAAAAGTGCCTAATTTAAATTATTATGATTGGTGATCTTTATGATGGGCCACCAATCACAAATACGCAAGTGCGTTATGAGTCGCTCGATTCAAACCGTATGATACAAACGTTTCAGTCTGTCAAGAACACCGTGCAGGAATAGTGGGCCCGAGAGCACGCATAGTATATATATATATATATATATATATATATATATATATATAATATATATAAAAAATAATTGTCACAGTTGCAATTTTTAATCAAACAAATATAGAAAATATATATAATCTGGTAAAACTTGTCGCACATAAATAACAAAACTAAAGATTTATAATTTAGTAATTTTCTTGTCTATAATTTTCTCAAACAATAACTGTATATTGCACATTTCTTTTCATATGATTGCTTTTCTACTAATAAATTAAGAGGAATTACAGAAGGAGAGATTGATAACATTTATTTTATTGTTCGATATAACCGAATGCATACGTGTCAGTTCAAGTCGTTCGGCTTTCATGGGAAAAAGTGAACATTTATTAACCAAAAATTGTATAATTTGATAATATGTAAGATGCATCGTGATTGGTTATAAAAAGAAATTTTGAAAAGTTAGAACAGATCTCACGATTGATGTACTAAACAAATTTCAAAGAATGATATATGTAAGAAAATATCGATTCGATTAGCACATCAGCATTATCCAGAATATCGATAGATTCACTATTCATAGCTGAATCGCCAAGGATTTCACGGAAATTGATTGAGTGCAAGTATTTTCAAAAAAGAAAAACAAAATTATTATGTCAAAAACGATATATATTTTACTGAAAGTGTTAATATTAGCGAAAGCGGATATCATGTCAAAGCATCCGGATTTAGACTCCATACAGGTAAGAGATTGCTTTCCATTTGTGACCCATTTTCTTCTGCAAAGTTACTCGTCACTACTTTATAAAGAGCTATACTTTCTAAATTTATTTAATTTCATATCATTAATATTATTAATGAGTAAAATTAAATATTATTATAGCTAATAGTTCATTTAGTAAAACTGTATATGATAATAAAATATATGAACTATATAATAATAACATAAAATCAAAATATATTAATAAAGGCTCTTATGAATATATCATACGAAGGAGAAGAAAGACAATTAAGAGCCAGCGCTGTAATTTGTGCGCATATGTTTTATTACAATCAAATTACATTGACATTTTAACTAACAATAAGCGATGATAAGCATAATCACAAAAAGCGTACGTTTCGGTTCTTTTTTGGATCATCTTCAGCGCAATTACAAATGAAATATATTAAATAAAAATATAATAATAATAATACAGAACAAGAATGAGTCACCCATGTTGTCAAAAGGCAAATGTTATATAATGAACCTCCGAGATAGAGAAAGACCGTCCAATAAGAATTCTTATAACTAAATTTTCATTATAAGAATTCTTCTCGACAATGGTTATCCATTGAAGTTCATTTTTCAAATCTTTTATGCACGTCTTAAAACATTAAAAAGTCGAAAAATAGAGAAATGAATATTAATCAGGCAACGAAGAATGAGGCTTTTTCGTATTTCATTACACCGTATGTTTCTTCTATATCCGAAGGTTATATTAATATTACAAGGAATCTTAATGTCAGATTATCCTATTTTAGTCTCAATAAATTACACAGTTACATTAGAGTTCAGAAAGACACTCTTCTTAAAGCCTTGTGCAGCAACATTGTTTATAAATTCAATTTCAGTAATTATAACGCCTCATATATCAACCGGGCAAACGGGCAGGCAGTTATGTACAAGGATATCCAAGTATCGTAATTATATTAGATAGAATGCGACAAATCATTCTATTTTAATCGATCACAGATTGGAATTTAATCACAATTTTGATTGGGATAAAGTTGAGATTCTGGATAGTGAACCTTTGCTTAAGAAACGCTTAATTTCTGAAATTGTGTACATTAAAAGGCAAAAAAGAGCATTAATTTGTAGATAGACACAGAATGTTTATATTATACTTATACGGATGTAATCGATAAATTGCCAAAACTTTGAACTTCGCACCGTCTTATTTGTAAACACCCTTCTCTATTCATATTTATTTTATGTATCGTGTGATTTGAAGAGACTTGATATTCTGTCTCGAATATTTGTTGTTTGTAACATTTATCTTCTGTACAACATGACTTACTCAAGTTTAATATATTCCTATTACCAACTGCTTTTTTAATGTAGTATATTTTATTTGACGTATATTTTCTTTCTCTATCTCGAAGATTCATTGTATAACATTTGCCATTTGACAACATGGGTGACTCACTCTTGTTCTGTATATTATTATTATTATATTTTTAATTTAATATACATATTTCATTTACTTTGTAATTGTGCTGAAGATGGTCCAAAAAAGGACCGAAACGTACGTTTCTTATAATTATGCTTATCATCACTTAGTTAAAATGTTAAAGTAATTTGATTGTAATAAAACATATGCGCACAAATTACCGGCTAATAATTGGCTTTTAATTGCCTTTTTCCTTCTTTGTATGAAATAACATAAATCTATATAACATAAAACACTAGAAGAGTATGCGTGATATTATGAAAAAGGGGATGCATAAATCTTGAAAATTTTGCTTATAAATGGATGTTTTATAGTACAAAATTAAGCTTAATTAAGATGGTGTATTAAAACTTGACTATATTATCTTTGTGTCTAGAAATAAGTATTTTTAGCATGAATAACATTTTCTGTTTATTTTCCGCGGAATTAATACATACATATAGTTAGGTACACTTGAATTGATTTTTATGTGCTTTTTCTTTAATTACTAAAACCTCTTAATTTTTTTAAATATTTATAATCATTTGTTAGTATAATATTAATTAATATAATAAAAGTTATACTAAATTAGTTTTTATTTTACAAAATTAATTGAGTCAGTATCATTTTTTTTTATGTTAAGAATAGTTATATATATATATACATATATATTATAACAGAACAGAATTACTAAATATTGAAACAAAGTCGAGTATCGGTATAATGGAATTTCGAGTTGTATCAATTAATCCTAACAATAAAGCCAATGGTCACAGAAATCAACAATATACGTAACCAGCCAATTTTTTGCTATGCCATCGATTTTTATATATACATCCATTATATAGCTATATATATATATATATATATATATATATATATATATATATATATATATATAAATATATATACATACGATCTTACCCAGGTAATGTAGGTTAATTATAACATCATGTTCTCAAGAATTTGTTTGCGTTAAAAATTTTAATGATAACCAAAAAGAAATTCGACAAAAGTTTAAGTATAAGAATTTATATAATTTCTATATGACCATAAAAAGACAATATTTATAACATTTATATTCTTGAAGTACAAACGTTATTGAAAAACTTTATTGGTATCAAATAAATTTTTGAAAAGAAAATTTGTGTTAAGATAAAGTCACTTACTTGAAAAAATTAACTACTTCACCGTAAAAAAGAACTGAATCGTTAAATAAAATTCTTTCAACAATTGAAAAGAGCTACATTATTTGCTAAGAGAAGCGGTTATATGAATTCTTATTAATCCTCATTGATCTATTCTGTGTGGCTATCACACACAAATTGATATAGCTGCATATGCATAGCAGACCGTCTAGATCAACGAGCATCGAGCATTAAGCCAATATATTGATTTACATACCATGCTCATGGTCCACACGGTCTTATTGACGTCTATTTGATGCAACTACATCAATTTGTGTACGATAGTCCTTTTTATTTGATATAAGAATCATAATAGATATGCAAGAAGATCTTGCATATAAAAGACAATAAAAACAGATTTTTAAAAAAAGTCTTGAAAAACAATAAAAACAAATTTAAAAAAAAATGTAACTATTCTGTATGTTTTGAACACATTATCAATCAAGGAAGTATAAAGAAAATTATCACGTCTATATGATTAAACAAACAAGAAATTTCAGGGCAGATTTACATATTACATACATTACTATTTACTTAGTACATATATTATTTATCATTAAAAGTACCGAAAGTAGCCGCGTTTTTAGCTCAGCGGTGCTTACTTAATTCTTTTCGTATGTTATATTTTATCAAGGATATTCCAGTATCCGAAAACAATGATTATCACATTTTACAAAACTTTAAATTTGACCGGAGTCATCCTAAGAGTGTAAGTGTGAGAAATAAAATTGATGAGATTACATTTGCAAATATGTCTGTGATCCGAAAACCTAATAAAGGTAAGTCGCAAAAAAATGCATAAATCGTTAAAAAAAAGTCTACGACAACAAAAATTGTAAATATAATTTACATTTAAGAAAAAGTAAAAGTAAAATCTAAAAAAAAATATATCTTTCAACAGCAAGAAGGATATAAATTTCATTTTGTCGCAAAAAAAAGAATCCACATATTATATGTAAAATTAATCAAAATTTAATATAAAGCAATTAATTATATTAATTAATTTTGATAATTTTTTTTTTAGAACGATCACAGATATTGTACTTCTGATTTCTCAATCAATAAGATATTTCCGAAAAATGTTTAATGCTTTATTAAAAACTTTGTATTTGTTTTTGTTCATTAACAATTACTTTTTTGAGTCTTATAAAACGCGCAAACTTATTTATATTATTTTATTATTTGAAAAATCAACACTTGGTATGCTAATTTCCATATTTTATAATTTACGTTTTTTTTTTGTTTTTATTTTTACTTAAAATTGTTTTTTTCTGAATTACTGATACAACTTAACATTACATATACAACTTAATGTTCTTGTATATAATTATGCCAATATGTGCAATTTTAAAATTTCTAGAAAACATTTTGAGCAAACCAACATGTCCCAGAGCATTTGTAGAGTTTTATAATCGATTCTTAAATAAAGAAGACGACATTTCTGTGACATTCAGGTAAAAAATCTAAAGTCTCAGACTGTATTTTTTTAAATTTAATGACATATACATATAAAAACGTTGATTCTGTTATCATATTATTAAATATAAAAAAGCTAAAATATTATTTTTTTTACAGATGGAACAAACCTAAATTTACAGACGAAGTAATACAAGGATACACAGTGCAGTGTTGGTTCATCCAGAATCTAAAAAAAATTCAAATTTGCAACAACAAAAATATCTCAGCTACAGTATTGGAGTGCACGGTGCATAATCTAAAACCTAATACGACGTACTATTTTCAAGTACGAGCGCATACTAAAGTTGGTGCCGGTCCTTACACAGATTTAATTGATGTATCGACTACGCACGAAAATCCAATACCGCAATTATTGATGATAACGCGAAACGGTATCGATATATGGGATATGGATTCAAAAATCAACGTTAATCTCGTTAAGGATAAGAATGTGTTATATGCCACTTATTCGATAGCGGAACATAAAATTTATTGGAGCAACAATATGAAGGACCTAATGGTATTAGAGACGAATGAAAACAATATTACAAAAATAGCTAAGCTTCAAAATATTGCGCACCATCTCTGCATCGACTGGGTAGCAAGAAATCTGTACTGGACAGAATTTGACGGAAATGAACCGTTTTATATCGTGAAGCTCGACTTAACAATGTGGGAAAATGGCATAGTCAAATATGATAAGATTTTGAAAGTAAAAACCGAGTTATATCATCGCATTTTTTTAAATATACTACCGTCTATAGGGTACATTAATTTTCGATATGAAATAAATAAACAATCAATAAATCCAAGAGAGAAAAGCCAATAAGAGCCCGTACGCGATATTTATTGCGTAAAATTTGTGTGCTGTTTATTTAACAAAAAATGTGGATGGTCACGATATAAGTTCGCAAATAAAATGACAAACACCAAACGTTACGGCCCGCTTCATATCTTTATCAATGGTAATAATCTAATATTAATACAAAAACCGAGAACTCGTGAGGTGGAGTAATGTATCCGGAACGCAACTTATACTATTAACTAACATTATACAGCGCTTACAAGATTATCCAATGGATCGCAGATGACTGTAAGATTCTGCGTGGGTTAAGCTCATCAGGCCGCTTAATTATGTTCTTAGGCAAAATGTTGGAGCGGGTGCGAGCAATCGAGTGACATCACATCCATAATAAGAAAATCGATGGTGAAGCTTTTAATGTCGAAAAAGAATGTAAGTCCAGTATAAGCGTATGGAGTTGAGGAAATAAGAGTAGCGAAATTAGTAAAAAATGCAAGATGCAAGATGCAACGCTGCGATGAGTATGAATCGAAAGTCTATAAAAATGAGGATAAAAATGAAAAAGATAAGATTACTTACAAAAACAAAATTGATGTCCAAATTAATTAAAAGCGATGCGAGACTCTTTGAACATTTTTTTTGTTTAGAACCCGTTGAAAATGTTGTTTGAAAACACATGATTGGAAACAGAAAGCAGACTGGTCTAGCAAGTTGCTCGATTTCTAATGAGGAAATCGTCACAAGGAAAAGGGACAACATAATAAAACATACGAGATAATAATAAATATTATAACACAAAATCAGAAAACAAGGTTATAAACAAAACATGGGAAAGAACAAGGGAGAGGAAAAAAGAAAAGAAGGAATATTAGGAGCATTTGTTTATGATAAGAAAGTAAGAATGGTCCAGAAAAATCGTGTTATCTTAAAGATTTATGCTATTTTTTTGTTGCTTAATGCATAACATTTTCATTATGAGTCTTTTGATATAAGAAGGCCCTTCGTCTAATATTCAGATGTTATTCCAATCAAATTCATGCTCTGTGAGTCGATGTTTTGTAATTTCCGAGTGACAAGAAAAATCACGGTTTATATTGAGATGATGTTTTTAAATTCTCGAAAAGGTTCATAAATTTTTATTCACGACATCCGACATATCACAAAAAGGGCGTTATTATCGGCTTAGTGGATCGGATCTTCCGCTTATCTCATTAACAATTCCATGAAAAAAATTTTAATCTAATTATCAACATCCTTATGGAAAATGACTACTCTGTGGATTTTATTTTTATGACCATCCATAACAGAATTAAATCCTTAATTAATAAAAGGGCTAGCTTCGATTCTTCTTCCAGTTCCTGTACCCCTCCCAGTTTCCTTTTTTGCTATTCCTTTCTTTTTTACAATCCCTTATGTAAGAAGTGTCACAGAAAGATTAATGCCAGTAATTAAAAATACCGAGAAAGCTATGGCATACGTGTGTATCAATAAACTTAACATTATTAAAACATATAAAGATTCTCTTCCGGCTTTAAATCGTAATAATGTGGTATATAAGATCTGTTGCCGTGACTGCGATGCGTCTTATGTGGGCCAAACGAGTTGACAATTAACAACAAGGATAAGAAAACATCACCTTAATATAAAACGTGATTTTTCTTGTTACTTGGTTATTACGGAACATCTCACAGGGCATGAATTTGATTGGGATAACGTCCGAATATTAGACGAAGAGCCTTGTTATATCAAGAGAGTCATATCGGAAATGCTATACATTAAGCAACAAGAACATAGCATAAATCTTCAAGATTTACACGATTATTTTGGACCATTCTTACCTTCTTATCATAAACAAATGCTCTTAATGTTTCTTCTTTTCTTTTTTTTCTCTCCCTTGTTCTTTCCTATGTTTTGTTTATAACCTTGTTTTCGTTTCTGATTTTGTGTTATAATATTTGTTATTATTTCGTATGTTTTACTATGTTGTCCCCTTTCCTTGTAACGGTTTCCTCATTAGACATCGAGCAGCTTGCTAGACCAGTCTGCTTTCTGTTTCTAATCATGTGTTTCCAAATAAAATTTTCAACGGGTTTTAAATAAAAAAATTTTTTAAAGAGTCTCGCATCGCTTTTAATTAACTTGGACATCAATTTTGTTTCTGTAAGTAACTTTATCTCTTTCATTTTCATCCTCATTTTTATAGTCTTACGATTCATACTCATCGCAGCGTTGCATCTTGCATCTTGCATCTTTTACTAATTTCGTCACCCCTATTTCTTCAACTCCATACGCTTATACTGGACACACATTATTTTTTGACATTAAAAGCTTCACCATCGGTTTTCTTATTATGGATGTGATGTGTGTCACTCGATTGCTCGCGCCCGCCTTTAACATTTTGCCTAAGAACGTAATTAAGTTGCCGTCTGATGAGCTTAACCCACGCGGAATCTTACAATCATCTGCGATCCATTGGATAATCTTGTAAGCGCTGTAAAATGTTAGTGTTAGTTGTATAAGTTGCATTCCGGATATATTACTCTGCCTCACGAGTTCTCGGTCTTTATATCAATATTAAATTATTACCATTGATAAGGTCTCGAAATGGGCCGAAACGTTTGATGTTTGTCATTTTATAATGTTTATTTGCGGATTTATATCGTGACTATCAACATCTTTTGCTAAAGAAACAGCACACAATTTTTATGCAATAAATACCGCATCCGGGCTTTTATTGGCCTTTTCTTCTTGGGTTTATTGATTTCATCATTTGAGCCTTGTGTATTTAAATTTTCATTGTTATAAATGAACAATATTTTCATTAAAGATTTGTACTGACTTTTAATTTTTCAATAACTTCATTTAGCTTTGTAATTAAGATCAAAAGTTATAAAAAATAATAAATTAATATAAATTTAATTATAAGAATTTTACATATTCATTATATATATAATGTTTTTTCTGCTGTTGTTATAATAATGTTTTATAATAAGAAAATAATTTTTTTTTATTTATTTTTCAGAACTTTATATTGGGCAAGTTTTAATGAGAATCATGGAGGTCATATAATGCAATCGGATCTTGATGGAAAAAACGCTCGAATCTTTCAGAAAAATATATCTGTATGCCCCTTCACAGTCGATATGTCACGTTTTATTTTTATGGAAATTGACGACATAAATACTAAGAAACCGCTAATTTATTGGCTAGTACATAATCTCTTGTTTGTGACAGACGTTAACGTTTCTATATGCAATTTAATTATACAAATCGAAAAAATCGGTAATAACGAACACTTCAAATCTTTAGCGATTGACAAGACAAACATTTATATTCGTATAATGTCTGATAAAGATAATATATATGTTTTGGAAAAAAAGTATGCACTTCTTGAGAGCGTAGACGCATTCAAATACATCCTAAAGATAGAAGCGCCTTCTTGGTTTCATGAATTCTATGCTTTCGGTAAATCTTTGCAATCATATCCTCCGATAAGATGTCTGACACCTGACAACAAAATTTACAACGTAGAAGAATCGATATACACGGTAACAACGAACAGCATCATCGTAAATCTTCCGGAGCCGGTCCCTAAGAATGGATGCAAAAAGCACAACTTACCTACCACTCTAAATACCATCTACGTAAACTATTGTTTGGACAATGAGTTTAATAAGTTCGATAATTTCACCGTGCAGACAAACGAGCGATATTACGAAATTCAGAATTTAACGTCGCTTACAGAGTACAAATTACTGTTAGTAATAAGCAATTTTTATTCTGATCAGTTATCGATGGACCCGTTATTCCGTTCGGTAGTGATGCTGAGAACTAAACCGAGTAGGCTCGGCGCACCAGAAAATGTGACAGTTTATGCTCTGACGCCTACTATAGCGGCTGTTTATTGGATGCCTAAGATAATGAACTGCGTGCCCGTGATCTACGAAGTATCCTGGATGTTAATTAATTTGGTAAACAGTATGCGACGAATGAGCGAAATCTTACTTATTAATAAAACCAAGCATAAGGAAGACAGCAAATTTTTCACAATAATTGAACCGTTGATACCAGCACAGAAATACAGGGTAAATGTACGCATTTATCCACTCAACTACAGCGAACTTCATACTGACAGTTTGAGCAAAACTTTTTACATGTATTCGGAACCAAACAATATAACTTTGAACGAGGTTAGCATAAACGGTATGAATATTTCGTGGATTCCTAGAGTTAATTTGACAATTTATTACGTATTGGAATATAAAAATGTTGAGATGCAGGAGTGGCAAATCGCAAAAAACTTTGAGCCGAATAATGGGGAAAAAGTAATGTACTATATAAAAAACTTATTACCAGGAACTCGATACGTGTTTCGTTTGATACTGAGATACCCCAAATACGAGAAAAACTTTACATGGCCATCTGATGGAAGATTTACTTTTTCAACACTGACAAGTAAGCAAATTATAACATTATAACATTATATGCTTATTTTAGATATAAAAATGTCTACAAAATTTAAAAACTTAGTAATTTTTAATAATAAAGTTATAAGTAGAAGAAAGTTTTTAAATAAAATAAAGATATAAAATGAAGATATAAAATTAAGAATAAATTTTTACGTAACAAAGGTAATATTTCGAGCACCCCTGGAACATTAATAATGCAATATTACCTACCATTCACCTTAAGCCTTATCGCTATAGTTGCTGTAATTTGCTGTTACCGTTGTAAGTATATTTACTACACAATTAAGTCTTTAATTGCAGAAAGAGATTATATATAATGTATTGTAATATGCATATATAAGTTTTCTAAGCAAAGTAAATTTACTTGTTGAAAAGGCGATGTAAATTTAAAAATGCATACTATTACATAAGTATATTGTAATCTTATAACAGTATACCGACAATGCAAAGAAGATAACGAGCATGTTTTCCCCCCGATAATGACTGACATCGAATTAGCGATTCTACATGAGATACCTAACGGTAACGTTCAATTCAATACATTATACAGTCCTATGTTGCAATATAATTCGGATGAATATGTACTGACCAAAATCAAACGTGAGGAAATCAGATTAGGAAAACTTTTAGGCAGCGGCGCATTCGGAATGGTAAATCTTATTTTTTCGATGCAATGTTATATGCTATTAATATCTAGCTGTACAAAAATTGAAATAGATACGCATTTCTCGATAAAAATAATTCCATAAATATTTTTTTATAAGAGATTATGCAAAATTATTGTGAAATAACATACACATGCACTCTACTGTATTTTTCGTTAAATTATTTGATACGAAATGAAATAATGTGATTACTTGTGACGTTAAACTATATATTTTTTAATCAAATATAAATTTAAATTTATTTCAAATATTTCGCAGGTGTTTCAAGGAAAAGTAAAGAATTTAGAAAGACCGGGCATAGAGATATCCGCTGCTATAAAAATGCTTCGAGAAAATGCTTCCTTGCAAGAGAAAAAAAAGTTTTTAGAAGAGGCCAGGCTTATGAATCACTTCCGACACAAACATGTGCTAAGATTGCTTGCCGTCTGCTTAGACAATGATTCTCCATTAATCGTGTTGGAATTAATGGAAGTTGGTGATTTGCTACAATATTTAAGAGATAGTCGAAAATTGCAACCATCAGATTCGCACGCTCTGCGTCAACAAGATTTGTTCGCTATGTGCGAAGATGTTGCGCGAGGCTGTTGCTACCTGGAAAATCTGCGTTTCGTTCATAGAGATCTCGCGTGTCGAAATTGCTTAGTATCTGCGAGAGATCGCGAAAACCGTGTCGTCAAAATCGGCGATTTTGGACTAGCTAGAGATATTTACAAGGATGACTATTATCGCATGGTAAATATAATTATCGTAAAAAAATAAAATTTTTTAGAAATGTTTGTATGTTCATTTTTTGTCGTAATAATATAGTACATTTTTGAATAGAACTTAAGAAAGATAGATAATCTCTATTCATATAAAATAAGAGATAAATAAACGTTTTTCATTCTAACATAAATGCTTTTAAAATGAACATGAACCAAAAAAATAACTTCGCTAAAATCACATGTTTTAGAAAGGACAAGGTCGGCTTCCTGTTTGCTGGATGGCACCTGAATCTTTGGTGCTCGGAATATTTACTTCTTACAGCGACATTTGGTCATTCGGTGTTCTAATGTGGGAAATTACATCGTTGGGTGAGCGTCCTTATACTGGCAAGATTAATGAGGAAGTGATTGATTATGTCCGCGCTGGAGGCAGATTGCCGATGCCTTTCAATTGTCCATCGACTTTGTACGAGTTGATGCTGCGTTGCTGGAATCCAGCGAATGATAGACCAAACTTCAAATTTTGTCTTGAAAATATTATTGCTCTAAGAAATAATATAGAAGATACCTTACTGAGTACAGTGGATATTATCTAGCCGATAATACTAAATTAATGACGTTATTTTCCAAATGATCAAATGCGAAATTCTACATAGGAAAAATAATTTTAAATATCTAATATTCTGCCATTTTCAAGTTTAATCTTAATATGTTAAATTTATAGATAAAAAGAAGAAAGACATTTTTTCTTACTTCGCGAAAAATTTTGATGGTTGAAAGACACAACACTTGCTTTTATAAATGTAAATAATATAGCTGACACTAGTACTTTCGAGTAACTAAAACGAAACCTAATGGATCTGATTACTATAATTATCTATATATGATCTGATTACTATAATTATCTACATTTGATTACTATAATTATCTATCTAGAATTATCTACTATATATAGGTAGATTGCTACAATAGTTTTGGCAATAATGTGTATTTCATATTATATTAGCACTCTGTTTTATATTCCTATATTTTTTCTTACTTGAATGTTTAAATATAATATACATTTCTAAAAATTGTTTAGAATTCTTTATACCCTTTTTGTTCTTTCATTCAAAATCTGGATGTACAATTGAATTGATTTCAAGAGTAGAAATATTTTAAAAAATGCAATTTAAAAAGAGAATATAGCAAATCAAATCAAATTTATAGAAGAAAAGATCACTCTCTTAAACATAATCAAATTCCGATTAAACTCGATCAGCGATAGATTCAACTGAGATTGAATTGTCAAATTTATTTCTTTCTTAATCTATTTAACAAAAGGAAATTGTATAAAATAGTTTTTTTTATTTCTTACAAAAATAATGATATTAAAATGTTGCGCTAACTAAATAAAAATTTATAGGTAGAGGAAAGTAGGGTAAAACCGGGTATCTTTTTAGATTTGTCTTCCTATAAAAAATCTGAGTAAAAAAAATTTTGCCGACCTTTAGTAGTCTTTAGTGAACCTTAAACTATGAGAAAATAAGTCCAGTTGCTGAAAAAAAAATTTTTGTTTATTAAGAATAACAAGATTTTGTGGAGAAGTCAAAGTACCCGGTTTTATCCTACCGATAGGGTCAAACCGGGTACCCATTTGAAAATATGCAAAACACCGTATAATTACAAAATCTAGATTTATTTTAATCAAAATACAATATGAAGATGTATTCTATTAACAAAAATCACAAATAAGAATATCCTCTTGTTCGACATTGCAGCAGGATTTTCTGATTTAACTTTTTAACTTTAGGGATCTCAAAAAGCTTTTTTTTAGTGATTTCTTTTTCTGAGCGTTAGTTTTTGTTTTCAACTGCTTTTTGTAGGGACACAAACTCAGAATAACACTTCTTCCTCTTTTCATTATATGAGATGTGTAAGTACTCGGTTTTGCCCCAACACAAGAAAAGTAACAAATACGGCGGTTGTATATTTCGGCGTACAAAGTGCCGATTAAAACTAGTATGATATACTCTCTAATATGTACAGAATGCAATACTGCACTTATCGAAACAGATGCTCTATACATATATAGAAAAAGTGCACGACGACTCGATTCTCGCCTCGATATCGATCTTTTTGGGGCTAAAAACTTTGAACTTCTATTAAAAAAGAAATATCGTGTGCACAGGGGCACGGTTTGTTTTAAAATAATGATGGCGCCAATCTACAACTAATAACACAAGTTAGTCATCATAGATAACAGCATTTATTATGAAAAAACAGAAGTACCCGGTTTGACCCGCTTACCCAGTTTTACCCAACTTTCCCCTATATAATGTCAGCTAACAGGTTTTCGTAAAATTTTATACGAACATTCGCAACTTTTTGCAATATTGGTTTTTTAGAGTATAAAAGAGTACTTTTTGTATTGTACAGGATTTTATATAGATTTCTAATTAAAACACCGAAAATGCGAAAGAGTATTCGTCTCGATTTTAAGATATATCTTTATACGACATACGAAAAATCAATATTTGAAATGGAGGTCTATTCTAATTTGTTTATAATTTTAATCCTGTTCTTTCGATTTTTAAGAGATACTAATTATTAGCAACGTTAATTAATTTACTTATGATTGTATATAATTGAAGCTCGCCTGTTTAACTTATCTTTTCTAAACGTTGCTCGATTTTTGGAACGGAATTCTATTCTATTATAATATAATAAATTTTGCTATAGTTTTAATTATGTCTTTTTAATTTTTAAAAAAATCTGATCATTATCAACATTAATTAATTTACTCATGATTGTATATGGTTGTATTGATTAACGTGTGGCGTGCATGATGCAAAACGGAAAATTCCGAAAGTGCAACGCCCGAACGTTGAATCCAAGCGCCATAAAGCAATAAAAAAACATCTGCATGACAGATTTGGATTTTCCCTTTTTTATATTGTATGCCTTTTCTTTCGCTTTTTCTTAGGGTCGTGGCACATAGAAAAACTTAAGCAGTAAGATTTAAGACGTAAGCGAATTGACCAATCACGGTCGAACAGTGAGGCAACGATATTGAAACATAAGCTACGCTGAAAATTCCGTATGGTTGAAATTTTTAAGGGCTGTGGCACATAAAACAACTTAAGACGTAAGCGAATTGACCAATCATGGTCGAACAGTAAGGCAGCCATATTGAAACGTAAGCTACGCTGAAAATTCCGTATGATTGAAATTCTTAGGTCTTAAGTCTTACTGCTTAAGTTTTTTTATGTGCCCGGGCCCTAAGTCTTAAGTCTTACTGCTTAAGTTTTTCTATGTGCCACGGCCCTCACACGGATCGATACGACACACTCGTCCGAATTACCAGCGCAAACGGAACACGTTTCTCGCAACAAGAGAGCAATTGTGATACATTTGTAATTGCTACATTTTATTTAACTTTGTTTATTCGGAATAAATTCTTATTAAGAATAATCCGATTCTGATTATTTCACGAGCACATTCTTCACTTCACCCTCAAACGTATTTCTTCTAAATGTTGCTTGATTTTTTAGATGGAGTACTATTCTATATATTATAGTATAATAAATTTTCTAATAGTTCTAACCATATTCTTCCGATTTCTAAGGACTTCTAATAATTAGCAGCGTTAATTGATTCTTTCACGTTTATATGATCCCTCGGTAGAAGATACACTATCAAATTTTTTGAAAACGTCATACAAAAAATCGCAATATATTATGCAATACTGGTTTTAGCATTTAAAATCTTAAGAGTTTTTCTTATATCTTGTGTAGTGCTATTTAAAACTAATCAAAAATCTGAAAATATTTCTAAAAAAATTTCTTACTTCTTTTGGGATTTAGATAAATCTTTGTATGACATACATGAAATCAATTTCTGAAACATGCTACTCAGAACTCTAAACAAAAATTCGAAATTGCAAAAAAATTTTATTCTCACGAGTCTTAGTTATATCTGTACACGTCATACAAGAAATTGTAATTTTCGAAACACGAAAGTCTATTCTATTATAATTATTATATTTTTCTATAGTTTTAACCGCGTTCTATCAAAATAGAAATAGATTTAATCATTAACAGCATTAATTAATTTTTTCATGTTTACTTAATCGCCCGGTGATAGATATACTGTCAGACAAAAAATCGCGATATCTTGTGCAATATTGTTTTTTTAGCGTATAAAATGTTGTGTTTTTTCTATCTTGTGGGATTCCACTCAGAATTTTAATTAAGAGATCGGAAATGCAAAAATAAGAATTTTCTCGGGAAATTTAGATATGTATTTGTACAACATTAATTTAAAAAACGATTAAAGCTCCCTTTTCTCTATTATTGTCTTCTTCACTTTCATTTTGTTTAAAAATATTAATATAAAAAATATAACTATAACAGTATCTCTCTTAGTCTGACTCTTCTCCTTCGACCTGTCCGGCATGGGTGACCCTACCGGTAAACTATTAGCGTTTTCGAGTGAAGCAAGTTTGATGACTTTGAGAGCGATTAAGCCCAATTTACCATGAATATATATTTGATCAAAAATAGGTTTTGAGAGAATCTGATTAAAATAATATAAAATATTAATTAATAGTTAAATAATATAAATACGTTCTCCATTTTTGACGCTATTTTGTCTTTAAAGTATAAGATTCTTTGCCCTGATTAATCAGTCAAACGATTACTCAAAGTATTTCATTGATTAATCTATATAATAATTAAAGTATCCCTAATAATCCAAGACGGAGTATATGACGTCTCTTAATCGGTCTCAGATCAAACTTGCTTCACTCGAAAACGCTATACGTTACCGCCGGCATAGCTTTCAAGTTCATTAAAGCATTCAAACCTACTCACCCGGCAAATTCCTTCGCTAAGGTGGAGATACCATCGAGGAGGAAAGATTTTTTTTTTATTTTTTTAATATGTAGGTTTCTTTTAATAAAGGTTTTACAAATTTGTCAAATAAAAAATATAATACATGAAAAATTATATAAAATACATATAATATATAATTACAAATCATATAATGTACAAGATATATCACAAAACATTTAAAAACATATTGTACAAAGTGTATTACAAAATATATTACAAAATATATAAATATGTATTACAAATATATTATAATTAATTCTATATATCTGATATAGAATTAATTATATTACAAATATATATTACAAAATATAATACAAAGGTTAATATAAAATATAATTTAAAATGTAATAGAAAATAATTTATTACACAAAAATGTCCGAAATATTCATATAATGTAGAATTCACTAGAAATTTTTAGATCAAATATAGCTGATGAAGAACAGTTAATATTTATGATTAATGATCAACATGCAATTAGAAAGCTTATTAAGTTTTATATAATGCAAACAATTCTGATCAAAAGAGTCGTTAATAAATTTATCGATCGTTTTTCAATTAAGAAGAAGAATGTACTTACAATTAGATTATACTGGTGCATTTTGCGTAGAGTTGTAAAGAAAATATCCGAGAAAAGATAGACGAAGCTTGGATGTAAATCAACGATTAAATCACAAGATAAACTGCGATTTAAAATTTGCGAAAAAAACGTGATAGATAAATAAATCGATGATGGCCGTAATATTCGCGATTTCAAACTACATGCAATCAGAGAAACAATATAATTATTACATACTTAAACGAAAATGTTTCGATGGACATTTTGGCTTTTTATAATCGCGTCTGTAATATAGAACATTTGTATACAATTTGAGTATAAAATCTAATGCCCGCTTTATTTTCAAATGCGTGATTTTGTTAAATTAAATTAAATTAAATTAAGTTTCGCGATTAAAAATAAGATATGTGTACCGTTCCGCGGAGGATTGACTAAACAGGATAAAACCATATAAGTCTTAAAATACCGTTATAAAAAAAACTGCACGTTATCGCCGCGTTCAGTGGAGGATAACTGGCTCAATGATTTGACCAGATCAAGATCCCTCCATCAGATAATACGCCGGTTAATATCCGACAAAGATAAGAACAATACTAAAGGTGGAGAACAATCAAATTCTTGTTTCTACATCGGACTCCGCAAGATCAATCCGCAAAGAAAAGTTAAGTGATCCGTTGAATATTAGGAGCCCCGCTGTAGGAGGGAACGAATCCCAAATCTTCCGGACTGCTCCCGATAGCAATGATTTCGATAACGAATCAACGACAGTTACCATTCTAGTCATTATCCTTAATTCACAAGATTAACACTCGCGCGAGAAAATGTGTTCTTCCATTATTAAGAAATATATCTTTTCATTGAAAATTAAATGGGTATAACAATTTTTATGAAAATGTGATTACGAACGACTATATTTATGAATAATAAAATACATGTATCGCGTTATTGTAGCTAGTGCGAGTTAAATGTGCGAGTACAAATAATTCTCGGGTACCGACTACTCGAGACGGATCGAACCCGATAACAGCGAAATTTTAAAAAATTTAATTTGAATACTTTGCAACACACATAAAATAAATCAAAATAAAATCAAGCATAATTATAATAATTCTAAGCTATAATTAATCTTTTTCTGTAGCATTTAAATACATTAATTTATTGATATTTCACTGATATCGAGGTACCCATTCGATTTGTCTCAAAGTTTTGAAGTATACGCACATTTTACGTTACAATCATACATAATATTTTGTAATGTAATATTTAAGAAAAGTATAAAAGTTTTTTGGAACAGTATGTTAATTTGAGCATGTATTTTATTATATATATAAAATGGTATATTTAAAAACTATCCAGAATACTATCCTAGAATGGCAGGATGATCAATACCTGCAAATGATTTCTTAAAAAAGAACCAAGAAATAATCTTAATATCCTCAGGAGCTAGAAATATTTTCTCAAAAAAAGATCGAAAATTATATTAAAAATAATTAATAAAATATATTCATTCGTAACTATAATTTTTTTGTATAAAAAAAGTCAATAGGAACAAATTGATTGCAATTTGAAATTGCTTAAAAAATATATCTATATATTAGCTATATCCATGTTCAATCTACTATTAAATTTTTTTAGCACATTAAGACAATAATATACTAATATTAATAATGATGGAAGAACACTTTTAATGAGGAGAAAGAAATATTTTCCCTTCAAATATACTATTTAAATTAATTTTGTGATTCGACTTCGAGAAGGCGTGTGGCAGTCGTCGTTACTACCAAAACCATTGCTTCCAGAAATCGCCAGGAAAACCTGGGTTTAATTCCAATCCTGCAACGAACATCCCACAAATTTTCAACAGAGCACCGAACTAGACGTCGCGGATGGATCTTACAAGAACCGATAAGAAATAATTCTCCACGATGAAGATTGTTTCGACTCCTCGCCGGTACGAACCACGTAATTTTACTAACGTTTACTTAACGAGAGGGACAGCGATAAGGCCCCTTAACTAAGACAGCGATTGTGTCCAAGAACGTGGAAAAAACGCGGTGTTTTTACAACGTAGTTAATTAATTAATTTAACAAATATTTAATTTCGATACGAAATTCATAAATCAATTCATCAATCAAATCAAAATCAAATCATGAAATTTGGAATAATTTACTCGCGATTCTGCAATATCGAAGGCAGTCGTCAAATTTTGTGAACAAAAAGCTAATATTTAATCGTTAGCTTAACATCGAGTTTTCATATTTTTATTCAATAATTTTTCTATTAAATATTAGAAGAATTCGCGATATTTATAAAGTTTGAAATACAATTTCCCGAATTTATCGACAATTCTTTGATATAAAAACACAATCTCTTAACTTTAATAATAATATAAATATTTTTAATACAAATAATAAAAAGTAAAAATTAACAAATATATTAATTTAAAATTTCTATTATATTGTCATTATATACGCTCTTTCGGTAAATTTTTGTGTAATTTACAAAAAAAAGGAAATTTTATATAATTTATAATATTATTAATACAATTATATAATTACATATAAATTACAATTATAATATAATAATAATTACAATTAATTATTGTACAATCATAATTAGAGTACAATTTACAATTAATAATGCTATCAGTATCAAATAAATATATCTGATATATCCAATAATGTAGATAATTGATACTGAACAGCATTTACTTCAAGAGTTTAACATTACATAAATTTATATAACATTATAATAAATATATTTACAAGTTTAAATATTCAAAATAAAATGTAATACACATGTATTCCGACCGGAAATACGCCATCCGGACCGGAAGTTGAATTTTTTGAGGGGAACATAGTACTTTTTATTACAGATTCGAATTGTACGTAAAAAAATAAGAAATTTTTGTATCAAAAATTTTTTCTGGAAGTGCCTCTGTGTCAATCTTAAAATTGAGCTAGAAAGTAAGTGTGATAAAATAATGAACCGGTCCGGATGGCGTATTTCCGGTCGGAATCAAAAGTTGAAAATACCACTTTTCGATAGACCCGATTTACTTAAAAAATGTTCGCGATTTTTGATAAAAGCCATTTATTTTCATTTTAAAGGGGGTGTACGGGTGGTCTGGGACACCCTGTATATACGCGAAATATTATAAATTATATAAATATTGTAAATTATAGATTAATTATTTATTAATCGATAGATGTATCACGAAGCTTTTAAGATAATTACTCGATCTTGCGAGTTAATTGCGCGTTCCTAATGTGAATTATATTTAGATCATTGAAGAGTCGAATGATAAAGTACCGGAAAAAATATATTTAACTTTATAATATTTAATTTAAATTTAATTTAAATTTAAATTATATTTAAATAAATATTATTAAAGAAATAATTATTGCTCATAAAAAGAGATCCAACAAAACGATAACTTATTATTTCGGACTTCTGTCACTACATTTCTCTTACTTAAATAAATAAAACAAAATTTAATTAAAATGAAAGAAATAAATTACACGAAATACGCGTTTCAAAATTAATTGTCGCGATATAATTAACGTATGTAAACGATAATTAATTATTAATCATATTAATCATATCAAATTACTTGCCAATACTTCTCACGATCGCGTTTCGAAAAAGAATTTGACGGAGTGTCTCGCGCTCTACTACCAAATTATGAATTCTTCAGATTATATCATAATAGAAGCACAGAAACTTTGTTACGTGCGTCATCGGGGCGTTTTAAAATAATTGAGAGATTCCCAGCACTTTGATATGTCAACATATTTACACACAGTGATTATATTTATATTATAATATAATTATAATTATATTTATATTTTAATAATAGAAAAATATTAGTTGTTTATCTAAAACTTAATTAATCTTTTTTTAGTTAAATACTAGAATTGAACATGTTTGACTTGAACTACTCGAATATAGTAATAAAGAAAAATGATCTATGCAAGTGAAAAAATTAAAGATAAACGAAACGGAACACCAGTATTTTGATGAAATTTTGATTTAAAATTGGTAAATCGAATCTCACACTATTGCACGTTTTATTGAATGACTCTGTGTCACGAAACAAATATTTTTTCAATCTCTTTTAGACACTGTTTCGATCCTTATATATCAATTATATTTGTATTCCAGTATCGATAGTTTTCCGGGTTTAATACTGGACAGTCACGCGTATAGAAAGCTTGTGATGTGAGTTTGTCGGAAAAAAGAATTAGTAGTAGGCGCAGCTTCAGCTGATATTGATATAAGGATATCAACATTTTTATTTTTTGTACTGGATACAAATACAGCTTTCTTTTTTTGAACGAGATTTGTGGTATACGACTTGACAATAATTATATAACGCCGTTTTACAAACATCTCATCAACATTGAGCATCTTTTGATGTGCATTGTTCGTATACCTACGGTCGGTTGATTCTTCATGTTTCATATGATAATTTATCTATCATGACTGTCTAAGACAACGATGAATAATTTTAGACATTACCATCCATACAGTACAGAACATTGCAACAACATTGCTGTAATGTGTTGTATGAGTTTGTAATTATCATTGTGCGATAATACGTAGCATTTAAGTCGTAAATTGTGCAATTATAATATTTAAGCCGGAGATTATATATATATATATATATATATATATATATATATATAATATTTTTATATTAAATTTTACAAATTTCCGATATTTTTATATATAATTATTTATATAAGAGATTATTAATTTAATAATATTCTTTCTTTATCTTTTTTGATAAGTGTTCTCTTCCGTATACTTAAAACTGCATTATTGAATTTTAGCTCTAAGTTACAATAATACACAATGAATTAGAAAAATTAAAATATTTGCAAATATATGACTTATTTTAATAATTGTGTTGTGATTATTTAATTTTATTAAATTGTACATACTTGTACGCGCAATAAATTGTTACGTCCTGACGATTCCACGATTCCTTCCTTCCGCGAAGTGTCGGCAACGATCGTCGATTGGTGAGACAAACGAACCGCTCAGTAAACAGACCAACGTAAAAGATCGATGATAAAAAATGCCGGTCTCCTCAAGGTAATATAAATTTTTCTAACGAAATACCCAACAAACACAGCTGCATCTATAATAATAAAATTTTCCAACGAATATTCAATAAACACAGCTGCACCAATAACAATAAAATTATTATAGAAGAATAAGATCTTTTTTCTAATCTGAACACGTGCAAGTAATCTTTGAACGAATATCGAACTCACCAATGGACGATCACTACGAGTAAAACGCGAAAAGTAGGAGAAACACCCCGCCTAACGAAGACACTGGCACATTTTTAATTTGCTAAGATTGAAAAATTCCCACTTCTGCTCAAATTCAATTCGTCGAAGTTTTGGAAGATTCCCACTCTTAGAATTAGAATACACCCCGAAAAGAGAGATATAAAAGGAAGACTCGAATGGACTTACGCACTTTTCTCCAGTCTTCAGCTTCACGCAGTCTTACTCTGTGCTTTTGCACCGTAATTCGCGAGTTAGGCACTTGTGTCACCAGTGTCCTCGCTTGGCATCAGCTCCAGAGCAACCACGAATCGAACATCGGGTTGCCGACATGAGACACAGAGCGAAACACCGTACAAAAATTCGCCACCCCTCCACCTCTGAATTACTATTGAAAAAAGTAAGTTTAATTGAATAATTTTTCTTTTCCTCCTTTTTGTCTTGTTTCTTATTTAAATCAAACTTTCCGAAGAATGTTTCATTCTTTTAAATCATCAACCCGTTTCGGTAATAAGTCTTAGAAAATTTTAAATCCTGATCTTAATCTAACACATATGCGAGCGACCAATTTTATATTTCTGACCGTTCTTAACATATACACTTATTTACTTATACATATTGATTTTGATTTTATGTTTTTATCCTTTAATCAAATATATTTTTATATTGTATCACCCAGTCAGATTCTAAATTTAACAGTAAAATCATTCCATTGCATTTCTGACTGATGACCTCCGTATCAATGTAACACCCGCGAACTAACACACACACTCACACATTCAGACGAAACCTAATATTATATTTTTATTTTTTCTTTCTTATATAATCATGTATACCATTTACTTTAAAAATGAATAAATTTATATTTTGTTAATTTAAAAATCAAAATAACTCATTATTAACCCCCGCTCATTCCCAGTAGAAAGATCGCACTTGGTCCCATCCTGCGTAAAAGAGATTAAATTCTCTTACCAAAAAGGGACCGCCGAGCGAATTTCCGAAAACAGTGTAATAGCGACTCAGTCGTTTACCTGCTTTTCGGATCTGTCAGTTCGTTCGACCCGATATCAAACGCCACGAGACGTTTGACTTCGGGATAAATAAAGATAGTTGTTGCGCCCTTCCGTCGACTCATCCTTCTCCGAGTCTGGACGTAACAAAATGTTTTCTAAATTTTTATTTTTCAGATGCAATATTTTCTGGCTTTACTAAAAGGCGGAACGACTTTACCTAAAATCTGTGATTTTTGAAGATTCGATTTTAAAAACATCGAGTAATGGACACGCGCATAAGCTGATGGATTGCCAATGGGATTAAAACGATTCATTGGCGATCGCTGATAGATTCAATCGGGTACCATTATTTTGTAAACTCGATTATACTGTACGGCCAGTTCAAAGATCTGCGAATCTTTTATATTATAGATTCCAGATTTTTTTTTTTTTTTTTTAAGATGGGGAAGTATCGAGCTATTTATGTTGGAATAAAGTCTTCTCAAATTTCTTAATATCATTGTATTTTAACTGATTTAATTATATTTTAAAATACGTTGTCTCCAAACATATACATTTATGTTAATAAATTTTTCAAGCATCTATTCAAATTTTATTTTTAGTCCAATGTCAAACATGTATGGCATCAATGTGCATATCAAACGAATACGCAATATTTTTCTCTCTAATTCTTTCATTTTTAAATACATTTTAAATACGTTATAACTGTAGGTATATAACAAGCTACATGATATTATAATCATATATTTTATATATAAAATTGTTTACTACAAGTTCTCTTTAATTATTTTCTATCATTGTAAACAAATATAATAATTTATAATTTTATGAAAAAAAGTTTTCTTATCTTAAAAAAATATAAATATGCAGCAATCGAAAAAATACTTTACAGCATTTATATGTGTGATTTGTAGATTATAAACAATTCTATAAACATTTATCATTCAAATAAAGAATTGATAAGGCTTTTCTATTAAAAATAAAATTAAATTGAGAGGGCTATTATAAGACATATATATGTGGAAAAGCGTGAGTTTCGAAAGGAATAACGAAAGATTATCAACTTTATTTCACTCTTTCTCTCTTTTCAATTTCAGTCACCTCTACACGACATTGCAAACAATAATACTGCCGTAACAACCGTTACAGAGACACAGGTAGACACGTATTAAACAGTCGTGTGCCATCATCGGTGGTATGAATTATTTCTAATCATTGCAACAGAAGTGTCATTGAAGATCTCGTACGAAATTTTTTCCTAAAATTGGAAATTGACGTTGTTGAAGTAAATTGAGACCATTTATAAAATCACGTGAGAGTAACTTGAATTTTATTCCAAAATAATATGTTCTTTCTCTGCAGTTATTTTTGATAGTTTTTTTAACAGCTGGCGCAAATACAACGCAGCTAGTATTTAATCGATGTCAACAGAAGAAAATTTTTGATTAAAATTGAACCATGTAATTTGCCAGTTCCAAATTTCTGAATTTTGAAGCTTTATTAAAGAATCTTAGCTAGTAATTTAAAATAACAGTTGATCCTTGGCACATAAAAAAAAAATAAAGGAACAAACAGAAAAAGCTATATACATATATGTAACACGTATATTAAATTTAATAATTTATCCTTCAATTTACTCGATATATATTTATATTTTTTATACATATATACATATATCATAGAATTGGAATTTTGTGTTACAATGCATACAGGTAATAATACATCATTATTAAAAAATGTTTCTTATAATAATAATATTATACATATAGTTCTATATACATAATATAAATTTCAGTAGCTGAGTCATAAATTATTAATATACTCTGAAATAACCGCTTCTTCCTAATTTTACAACGAACATATTCCCTTTACAGCGTTATTTGCGATCATCATCGCTAACATTGTGTGTGTCTTCGGTGCATCAATGTCATTTAACAACCAGACTTATAAAAATCTATCTTCAGCGATTATAACATATGTAGAATTAAAGGATGTATCTAGTCTAAAAGAACCATCGTATATAGTATGTAAACGATGTATTGGTATCTTATATAAGTTTTGAGTTGCCTAATTTTTAATTTATGTTTTGCCACAGAATCAATTGATGAACATAAAAAACATAGTAAATAGTCTTACAAATATATGTATGATAACTTCCTTACTTTTAAACGGTGCTAAAGAAGCAACAGAAAATGAATTGATGTCTAATTTGGGTATTACTGACGATCAGAAAATATCTTTAAACGGATACTTAGCTAATCTTACTTACTTAAATGTAAGATAAAGATATTATAGTACAAAATTTTTCTGAATAATGATATATTTATATATGTTTTTAGGGTATCGGAAACATCGAATTGCATCTAGAAACTGCAGTATATGTTCAGAATTCAATTGAGCTAACAGCCGACTTCTCATCAATATGCATAAATATCTTTAATTGCTCGATTTCAAAAGTAGATTTCAGAAATAACTCACATGTTGCAGAAACTATAAATTTATGGGCTCAAAAAGCAACAAATTATAATATATTAAATCACGTAATTTCTCCAGGTATATTGTATAAATGTTTGACACAATTAAATATAAATAAATTATAGTTTTTCCAAACGCATTGTTAACAACAATATACTTTATATGAATAGTTAATGTGGACAAAGGTACAAAAATTATGTTGGTAAATATTGTTTACCTAAATAGTAGATGGCTGAACTCAACTTATAAAAAAAAAAACAGAAAGACGCAAATTTTATATTTCTCCATCAAAAATGTATTTTGTTCCAACAATTAAATTTGAAAAATCGACATTTATTTATAGTGAAATACCACATTGGAATGCCAAGTTCATAGAAATTCCATTTTTGGTAAATAATTATTATTTATAAGATAACTTTCGAAAATAAAATAATGAATGAAAAAATATTTTTATAGAACATCAAGAATTAAATATTGAATCAAAATATAATTTTACAGGATAACAACGTTACAATGATTATATTTTTGCCAAATGAAAATATGGAACCTGGCAATCTGGAGTACTTGGAAAAAAAGCTTAACTTTTTCGAATTTGAATCAATTAGAACTGCATACACAAACAGATTTGAGCATGATATGGATCTATATTTACCTAAGTTTATGACTGCATATCATGGAAATATGACAGATTTTTTTCGTATGGTAAGTATTGTGTAATTAACAAAATCTGTTTACAACTGATATATAAGAGATTTTGGATAAAATCTAGAAATTAAAACTGATAATTGCTTGTAGATGGGCGTTACTACGATGTTCGAGAATAATGCGGATTTTACACGTCTCTCAGAAATTCCTCTAAAAGTGAACAATATCGTTCAAACGGTTTCCGTGAAAATTAACGGAGAAAGTTCGGAAGCTCCAAATGATAACATCTGTGAGTAATAGAAAACTTTAGGCGAATACTGTGTGTATAAGCATCGCAATAAAAAAATTTTTGATTACAGTTGACGAAAGCGAGATAAGAGAACCGGTAGATCCACTGCAAGAGTTGGTCGTAGATCGTCCGTTTCATTACTATATCGAAGTATACGGAGAGATAATGTTTGCTGAAACCGTGCGAGCACCAGAATTTATATTTTTGAAAGATGAATTATAAATTCTATTATATTCTTGTATTTATTGAAAGTTTACATCATACAATATATGTATACCTTAAATTTTTTCAAATTTTATTTTATTAACGTATATAAAATTCAAGTATTAATAAATAAATAATCTGTATTTTGAAAATGTACTTTAGTTATTTTTTGATCAATTTTCTTATTGCTTAAAAGTAGCCAAATAAATTTGCGCTTATGTGCGTTAAATATAACAAAATAACTATATATGCATATACAATCGAGCAACTATGTACCTATAATTATATAATGTAAAAGAGAAAGACGATATATACGCGCTTTTTAAATTTGATGAGTTATATATTAATTGATCTTTTTGCATAAATACATTATGAAAAATCTTTCTCAAAATTTAAATGCTACATATGTCTAGAAATTTGTAAAAACAATTTGTGTATTATATATTATTTACTAGGATACTATAAGCGTGCGCTATGCGATATAGGATATAGGATTTTGATTGAATTAAATTGTAATCCTCTATAGATTTTATTGAAGGAGAATCATAGTTAGTTTCTGGGTTATTGAATATTTTAGCAGTGAGTTTACATTAATTTTAGCTGAATATAAAAAAATTAATTTTTTTTAGATTAGTATTATATTATTATATTAGTACAAGTATATTATTAATTTTTATTTATTTATTTATGTTTTTATTAAATAATATTATTAATTTAGTAATAATTTTTATATAAGAAATGTTTTGGAAACAAGAAATTGATTTGTGAAACAAAAGGAGATCTATTCTATATTGTAATTTCTCTGTAATTTTAATTGCATTTTTTCGATTTCTAAAAAGTTTTAATCAATAGCAACGTTAATTAATCTTTCCATAATCATATGATGGTTCAGTTAAAGATATACTTTCTCTCTCTCTCTCTCTCTCTCTCTCTCTCTCTCTCTCTCTCTCTCTCTCTCTTTCTGTCAGGTTTTTGAAGACGTCATATGAAAAATCGCGATATTTTTTAAAATATTTGGGTTTTAACTTTTCGAGCGTTAAAAATTCTTTTTATAACTCCTGTGATGTTATCCAAAACTATAATTAAAATGCTGATTAGATGCGATGTTAAAAACAAATATTGCATTACAAATTCGTAGAATATGCGTTGTAAATTTTACGTAATTATCGCGTTACTTTTATTTTAATCAGATGATTAAAATCATTCTGACAAAACAAAATATTTTATTTACAAGATTTGAAAAAAATGTTTCAAATAAAGGTTGTAGGGTTTTAAGTAAGGGAGTCTCGTGCAACTTGCTAAAAATAAAGCGATTTTTGATAATTTTTTTTTGAGAAAACAATTTAATGGATTTTGTTGAAACTTTTAGAGTATTTTAATCAACATTTAGAAAAGCAGATCAATTTTTTTTTTGTTGTAAAAAAATAGCTGTGTTAGAAACTATAAAGGTATTTCGCCGCGGCCTCGGCGTCAGAGAGTCGTTTGTCGGCGTGCATAGCGCGTGTATAGCGCCTGTTGTATTCGCTTGAAAAAAAATTTGAAAAGATTTTTTTTTTTTTTAATAAGATTACGCTGTGGATGAACCACATCATACAAAAAAAATGCAAAGTTGAAGAAATGGCAGGACTTTGAAAAAAAAGTTGCAATTTTGACGAAAAATTTTCATTTTAATTATGCAAAAAAAAATAATTAAATTTAATAATATCACTAAAGTACTGATTCATTCAGAGAGGAATATATTTATCTACATGCTGGGACAAGTCGATTGATTGAATATTTTTTTAGTTATGCTGCACGTCAATTTGAGAAAAGTCGTTTCGAGAAAAACGCGTTTAAAGTTTTAATTATTGAAAAATAATAATTTTTGGAATCTTACAGTTATTTTGCGCTAGTCTGCTATTCCAGGCTCATACGCGCACATATAGCAAACTTTCTGCTTCTTTGTAAAAATTTTGCAGCTCAATTTGTTGCTCTCTCCGAGCCGTTCAAGCCTCCTTCGTGCTACTTAGGCTACGGCGCTCCTGCCTCTTCAATCGCTCCGCGTCGCAAATATCAGCAAAAAATTTACATTGCTGTCCGATAATGATTTCTAACGTTTCCATTATTTTTAATATGGCATAATAATCTTCATTGAAAACTCCAGCAGCTATAAAAGACGCAATCTCGATAATCTTTATGTCGAAATTCAAATGTTTTGGAGCTGAATATCCATTCTCTTTTCCATGTGACCAATACACTCACTTTTCACTATTTAAAAATATACTCACACAAACGTACAAATTATACAGACACGCTGACTGATAAATACCAGCTCATATTCGGAGCTTATTCATACAACGAACTAAATGGAGGAATGCGCCGCGCGCTCTCCGGTATACCTGCATGACGCGTAGCTGTAAAATCGATAACCCTGGTAATGTTTCGAATTTCGGTCTGTAATTCCAGGGACATATTTTTATAAGATGTACTACTATTAATTTATACACAAAAAATCGATTTTTTTGACCCATTACACGAGGCTCCCCGCTTAAGAAATTGAAGGTAACCTTCATGTGATCTTCAAACGATTATCCCAGGTCAAACCACCATCATGACACCATCTTATATCCTCTTCGAGGTCATAAAACTTTTGTATAAAACATTTCTCTCTAAAATACTTTGTTTCCGAGATATAAGTTTGTAACATTTTATCTAACTCATCTTGTATATGCACGGTATCTATGTGCGGTGCGGGAATCAACGTACATATATTCAAACGCTCGGCTCAGACCTTTTATGTAATGCCGATATAATAACGAAGCAATTTTATCTCGTTTATGTTTTAGTGGCCATGACCGATCCCGAACGAGGCATTTAAAAGCGTCAAATACTGTAGTTGAAAATCAGTTTCTGATTGTAGAGATCCGCCTCGATGATAGCTTGATATAAAACAACAATGTTACTTTGATTCTGAAAAGAAGCGATGACGAAATTGAAAGAATGATAGCAATAGTGCAATTTTTAGTAGGACAATATCTTTAGCTTTTAAATGAAAATTGAAAACGACATATTATATCAATCAAATAACAAAAATTTTTTAAAAGCTGTAAAAATGCTAGCAAAATTTGATCCAATATTTTTTGAACACGTTGAAAAAATTAAAATGTCTCAAGAATTAAAAAAACACATGCTCCATTGCATAGGAAAAATATTTCAAAGCGAAATTATATCTGCATTAGCAAGCACAATAAAAACATAAATTAAAATATTAGCAAGATAAGATAAATATTTCTTTATAATTTTAGACTGTACATCAGACATTAATGATATTGAACAATTATTCTTTGTTATAAGAATGGTTGATATTATAGATAATAATGTTACAGTGCAAGAATTGTTTCTAGGATTTTATTCAGTATTAAATACAACTGGCGAAGGTTTATATAATTATTTTGTGCATGATATTTTTGAAAGATTAGACATTCAAAATATTTGCGGACAAGGCTACGATTACGGATATACATCATGCGCGGTAAACATATAGACTTACAAAATAGACTTAAAAATATTAATTCGCTCTTTTCGTCCTCTTTGCGTCACATTTACTAAATTTAGTAATCAATGATGCTGCTAAAGTAACTTTTGTAACATTTTCAATTTTTTTAATATTATTCAAAAATTGTACACATTTTTTTCTGCATCATCCTACAGATGGGATGTACTAAAAACAATGTTTTTAGGCTAACTTTAAAATCGATTAGCGATACTAAATGGGAGAGTAGAATAAATGCGATACGTTCTCTCAGGTTGCAATTAAACGATATTATTAAAAATTTAAATATCTTGATAGAAGATAAGTATCGAAATATAAAAACGAAACATATGGCCAATTCATTATTAATTTATATAACAAATTTTAAATTTATGTGTTCTGTTATTATATGGCATGATACATTATCAAAAATAGACGTAGCAGATAAAATGTTACAAAGACCTGGATCTAACATAAATAAATCTACAAAAATATTAAATAAAGTAATAAAATTTTTAAATGATATTAGATATGTGAAGCATTTAATAAATATATTAGTGATGCTCAAGTTTGGCTACTGAAATAAAAATATATCTGCCAAATTTGCAATTGTTTATAATAGAACAAAAATAAGACATTTTAGTTATGAATGCGCAGATGAAACGTTAACAGCTCCGAAAGAAATTTTTAAGATTAAATTTTATTTCGTAATATTAGATACTGCCTTAATTCAAGCCAGCAATTACTGCCAGCAATTCAAGAAAGGTTTCAAATCTTGAATGAACGCAATAATTTATTCAAATTTTTGTGCTGATTTTATAATTTGTCAGAAGAGAAATTAAAAAAAGCTTGTTTAGATTTAGAATTAACTCTGCAAATTGACACAGAAAATTCAATATCTAAAGATATAAATGGTTTGGAATTATTTAACGAATTACAAACATATAAAATAATGCAAAGAAGCTTATCGAATCCGTTATAAAATTTAGATTGTATTGTTAAGAATAACTTACAGTGATCATTTCCTAATTTGTTTGTATCTTTAAGAATTTCTTTAACATTGCCAATAATTGTTGCAGTGAAAGAAGTTTTTTAAAATTAAAATTAATGAAGAATTATCTACGATCTTCTATGACTCAGGATCGATTAACCGAATTAGGACTTTTAACTATAGAATATGGACTTTGTGAAAGTTTAGATTTATTTGATATTATAGATTATAGATTCAACATTTAGTTGGTAAGAAATCTAGAAGTGTTCATTGGTAATAAGAAAATATTTTTGTTTTTGTTTTTTTATACAATTTTTAAGTACATATGTTTATGAAATACATACTTTGTATATGTATACATGTACATTTTTTGTCATTTTATTTTTCCATACATCTACATAGGGACACAAAAATTGTTCTCGCACAAAGACTAGTAAGGAGTCAGAACCGACCCTGAAAATGCTTATAATTAATTTTCATATATTTCTTTCTTATTACAAATTAATAAAGAAACAGAGCTATTGCACATAATATTAAAAAAAATGTAATAAATAAATTTACGCATACATTAATTTTAATACATTAAGAAACTTTAAAGAATTTAATATTTTGTGTAAAAGAAAATGTAGAAAATTATGATCGAGTAACTATGTATATACATATATTTATAAATGTATATACAAGGTGTATATAAAGGAACGACCAAATATTTTGTAAATATTCAAAAGAAGTGCTTCAAACAAAAATTGAAGATTTTAGGATGTCAAAGATCAGAACTTTATAGTTTATCACTTCTACAGTTGTTAATGACTCCAAACTTTTCATATATCATGTAGAGATCAAAACGCCGTAATTTGTTAATCCTACGATATATATATTGACTATATTTCTCCACAAATATGTCTATGTACGAAGTGTGACCAAAAAATACCGTGAATGCCGCTACAGCGCGTCATATAATTAAAAAAGAGGAGGAAAACTTACGTAGTGAGATCTAATTTAGAATTCTCATTACAATACAGTGGAACCCCAAAATAGTGCACTGTATGGGTCTTTGGCACGCTATAACGAGGTTACTCCCGTCAAATTCGGAGTCATAGCGGCCGTGCGAGATTTGCATGAACATGTTCTTTCAAGTACATCATCTCTGGAAAAGAACACTTTTTTCTTATTTTTGATACAAAAGTATTAAGCACTAATTGCTTCAGCTTTTTGCACGAGTAATTGGGATATTTTTTACTTGTAAATATTGTAGAGTTCATAAAAATGTTAGCGTTTCTTCAATAATTTGCATTTAAATGAAAAAGGATAAAAGTGCAATTTTTATTTGATTTTAAAGTAACGATTACACTTTGACTATGGATATTGATTGAAAAAAACAATTAGTGCATTTTAAAGTGCCGACTTTTCTCTTTAAACTACTTTTTTAATCATAATTGCGCGATAATTTTTTCACTAGTTATGAAAGCTCAAATTCAATAGATTGATTTTACTTCAGTAGTGAATAACTCGGCGAAAAAAATCATAGGATATTCATTAAAAAAGCAAATTAAAGATAAAACTCTGCTCTTTAAAATCCAGTTAACGAAATCGTGTTACAATTTTTTTTTCTTTGGCACTTTTTGACAAACTTTTGAAAAATTTGTTCAATCGACGAATGTCGCTTTTTCATAATGTAATTTTGTAACAAATAAAAAGAATTAAACTCGACTAAAAGATTCTGAAACTAGAAACTTCAAGCTTTGTAACACTTTTTTATTGATCTCAATCCGATTATATGTAACGAAGTTGCAGCCACTTGAAAATTGCCTTTTCTGTAGAAAGAAGGTGGCCCTTTTTAATTTTTTGCGTAGTGTATAACTACGGTATTTTTCTTAGTCTGACTCTTCTCTCTCAACCTGTCCGGCATGAGTGACCCCAGTGATCCAGTAATTACGTTACCACTGACATAGCTTTTAGGTTCATTAGAGTACTCAAATCTCCTCACCCGGTAAACGCCTACGACGTTTATTGTCGCATTATACGTGGTTATATATTACTTATAAACGTTAGTTACTCATTAATAATATTAATAATGAAATTAAACAAATCTTAAAAAGTCTAGCTCTTTTTAAAGTAGCGACGAATGTCTTCACGGAAGAAAATCGCAAGTGGAGTGTAGCAAATAAAAAATAATAGTTCGGCAAAAGTGCTTCATTTAAATCGATTATTCAAGCTGATGATTCATGATGGTCACCAATCAAATACAAATACGCAATCGCGTCATATGAAGCTCGATTAGAACCGCATGATACAAACGTTTCAGTCTGTCAAGAACGATGTACACGAATAGTGGGCCCTCAAGAGCACGATAGTATATATATATAAAAACAATTATCACACACAGTTTTTAATTGAACGCAGTATTTAATCAAACAAGAGATATAGAAAATATATACAATCTGGTAAAATTTGGCACATGAATAGTGACAAAATTAAAGATTTATAATTCAGTAATTTCCTGTTCGTCTATAATTTTCTCCAACAATAATTATATATTGCACGTTTCTTTTCATTTGACTGCTTTTCTATCAAATTATATTAAGAGGAATTACTGAGGAAAACTGATAATATTCATATTATTATTTGATACAAACAAATGCATTCGTTCAATGTTGTCATTGGTTTTTATGGAAAAAAGTGAGCAATTTATTAACCAAATGTTTTATAATTTGATGATATGTAAGATACATCGTGATTGATTATAAAAAGAATTTTGAAAATTAGCGCTAGAAGAGATTTCATGATTGATATACTAAAAAAATTTCAAAAAAATGATATAAGTAAGAAAACATTGATGCAATTAGCAATTATTTGCATTATCAAGAATATCGATAAAATCACTATTCATAGCTGAGCCGCCAAAGATTGTGCGGAAACTGATTGAGAGCAAGTATTTACAAAAAAAGAACAAAATTATTATGTCAAAAACGGTATTATGTGTTTTACTAAAAGTGTTAATGTTAGCGGGAGCGGATACTTTATCAAAGTATCCGGAAAATAGTGTAGCTTCGAGAGAGTGCGATCCCATGTGCCCAGATTCAGACCTCATGCAGGTAAGAGATTGCTTTGTTAAATAAGAAATTAAATGCTATTACAGCTAATAGTTTGTTTGAGTAACTAAAATTGTATATAATAATAAAATATAATATATAACTATAATATATACTAAATATATAAATATATACTAAATATCGAAATAAAGTCGAATATCGCTATAATGGAATTTTGAATTGTATCAATTAACCGTAACATTAAAGCTAATATTCACAGAAATCAACAATATACGCAACCAGCCAATTTTTTGGTACTTCGATTTTATATATAATTTTAATTGTACATATATTCATTATATAGCTATATACATACAATTTTACCCAGGTAATGTAATAATTAACCTACATTAACAAACTTTGGAGAATATGATGTTATATTCTCCAAAGTTTGTTTGCGTTAAAAAATGTAAAAATAACTGAAAAGAAATTCAACAAAAGTTCAAGTACAAAAATTTATATAATTTCTATGACCATAAAAAGACAATATTTATAACATTTATATTCTTGAAGTTAAATAAACTGAAACTTTAATGAAAACAAATAAATTTTTAAAAAGAAAAATTGTGTTAAGATAAAGTCACTTACTTGGAGAAATTAACTAACTTACCGTAAACAAATGTTAAACAAAATTGTTTCAACAATCGAAAAGAACTACACCTTCATATATTATTTGCTAAGAGGAGAGGTTATACGAACTCTCATTAACCCAAATTATTCTATTCTGCGTGACTTTGGACCATCGCACATAAATTGACATAGCTGCATATGCATGGCAGACCGTTTAAATCAACGAGCATTGAGCATTAAACAACCACATATTGATTTACATTACATGCTCATTGGTCCAAACGGTCTTATTGACATCTATTTGACGCAGCTTTGTGTACGATAGCCCATTCTGTTTGATAAAAGAATCATGTTTGATATGCAAGAAGATCTTGCATATAAAAAACTATAAAAACAGATTTTTAAAAAAAGTTTTGAAAAACAATAAAAACAGATTTATTTAAAAATGTAACTGCACTGTATGTTTTAAACACATTATCAATCAAGAGAGGTATACAGAAAAATACCACATCTATATGATTAAACAAATAAGAAATTTTATGGCAGATTTACTTATTACATACATTACTATTTACTTAGTACATATATTGTTTATTAAAAGTATCGAAAGTAGCCACGTTTTTGGGATAGCGGTGTTTACTAAATTCTTTTTGTATGTTATATTTTATCAAGGATATTCCAGTATCCGAGAACAACAATTATCATATTTTACAAAACCGCAAATCTGACCAGAGTCATCCTGATAATGCGAGTATAAGAAACAAAGTTGATGAAATTCCATTCGCAAATATGTCCGTGATTCCAGAACCTAATAAAGGTAAGTTGCAAAGAAATGCATAAATCGTTAAAAGAAAAGTCCACAACAAAAAAGTTATAAATATAATTTACATTTAAGAGAGAATAAAAACAAAATCTAAAAATAAATATCTTTCAACACCGAGAGGAATGTAACTCTCATTTTACCGCAAAAAAAGAAAGAAAAATCTACGTATTGTATATAAAATTAATCAAGATTTAATATAAAGCAGTTAATTATTTAATTTTGCTAGTTTATTCTTTTTAGAATAATCGCAAATATTATACTTTTGATTTCTTAATCGATAAGATATTTCCGAAAAACGTTTATTGCTTTATTAAAAACTTTGTACTTTATTTTTGTTCTGGATTAACAATTATTTTTTTTTGAGTCTAAAACAACGTATAAAACACGTAAACTTTTTATAATATTTTATTATTTTAAAAGTCAACACTTGCTGTGCTAATTTTTATATTTTGTAATCTATCTCTATTTTTTTCTGGTTTTATTTATACTTTAAATTGTTTTTCCTGAATTATTGAGATAATCAAGTTAATGTTCTTATATATAATTATGCCAATATCTGCAATCTTATAATTTCTAGAAAGCATTTTGAGGAAACCAACATCTCCCAGAGCATTTGTAGAGTTCCATAATGGACTCCTAAATGAAAAAGACGACATTTCTGTGACATTCAGGTAAAAAATCTCAATTCTCAGATTGTATTCTTTTAAATTAAACGACACACACACATAATATATATATATAAACGTTGATTATGTTATAATTTTATTAAACATGAAGAGACTAAAATCTTTTTTTTTTTTTTATAGATGGAACCAACCTGAATTTACAGACGAAATAATACAAAAATACACAGTGCAATGTTGGTTCACTGAAAATCTAAAAGAGATTCAAATCTGCGACGACAAAAGTACTTCAGCTACAATATTGGAGTGCACAGTGCACAATCTAAAACCTAATACAATGTACTACTTTCAAGTACGAGCGCATACTAAAGTTGGTGCCGGTCCTTACACAGATTTAATTGATGTATCGACTACGTACGAAAATCCAATACCGCAATTATTGATGATAACGCGAAACGGTATCGATATATGGGATATGGATTCAAAAATCAACGTTAATCTCGTTAAGGATGAGTACACAGAGAGTGCCACTTATTCGATCGCGGAAAATAAAATTTATTGGATCAACTTTAAGAAGGACCTAATGATGCTGGAAATAAATGAAAACAGGATTACAAAAATAGCTGAGCTTAAACAAATTGCGTTCTGTCTCTGCATCGACTGGGTAGCAAGAAATCTGTACTGGATAGAAACCACCGAAATAAATTATATTTATAATATCATGAAGCTCGACTTAACAATGTGGGAAAATGGCATAGTCAAATATGATAAGATTTTGGAAAGAGGAACCGCGCTTTATCCTACCGGCTTTTTAAATATACTACCGTCTATAGGGTATATTAATTTTTGATATGAAATAAATAAACAATCAATATATCCAAGAGAGAAAAGCCAATAAGAGCCCGTCCGCGGTATTTATTGCGTAAAAGTTGTGTGCTGTTCATTTAGCAAAAGATGTTGATGATCACGATATAAGTTCGCAAATAAACATTATAAAACACCAAACGTTTCGGCCCACTTCAAATCTTTATCAATGGTAATAATCTAATATTAATACAAAAACCGAGAACTCGTGAGGTGGAGTAATGTATCTGGAACGCAACTTATACTATTAACTAACATTATACAGTGCTTACAAGATTATCCAATGGATCGCAGATGACTGTAAAATTCCGCATGGGTTAAGCTCATCAGACGGCCGCTTAATTATGTTCTTAGGCAAAGTTTTGGAGGCGGGCGCGAGCAATCGAATGACATCACATCCATAATAAAAAAACCGATGATGAAGCTTTTAATGTCGAAAAAGAATGTGAATCCAGTATAAGCGTATGGAGTTGAGGAAATAAGGGTAACGAAATTAGTAAAAAATGCAAGATGCAAGATGCAACGCTGCGATGAGTATGAATCGAAAGACTATAAAAATGAGGATAAAAATGAAAGAGATAAGATTACTTACAAAAACAAAATTGATGTCCAAGTTAATTAAAAGCGATGCGAGACTCTTTAAAAAATTTTTTTGTTTAAAACCCGTTGAAAATTTTATTTGGAAACACATGATTAGAAACAGAAAGCAGACTGGTCTAGCAAGTTGCTCGATGTCTAATGAGGAAACCGTTACAAGGAAAGGGGACAACATAGTAAAACATACGAAATAATAACAAATATTATAACACAAAATCAGAAACGAAAACAAGGTTATAAACAAAACATCGGAAAGAACAACGGAGAGGTAAAAAAGAAAAGAAGAAACATTAGGAGCATATACGGTTTTCTTACTATGAATATGGTGTCACTCTTGCTCGCGCCCGCCTCCAACATTTTGCCTAAAAACAAAATTAAGCGGCCGTGTGATGAATTTAATCCACGCAAAATCTTACAGTCATCTGTGATCCATTGGATAATCTTGTATGCGCTGTATAAGTTAGTATAAATTAGTTAGTATATGTTGCGTTCCGCATACATTACTCCACCTCACGAGTTTTTGGTTTTTATATTAATATTAAATTATTACCATTGATAAGGACCCGAAGCGGGCCGAAACGTTTGGTGTTTGTCATTTTATAATGTTTATTTGCGAATTTATATCGTGACCATCAACATCTTTTGCTAAATAAATAACACACAATTTTTACGCAATAAATACCACGTCCAGTTCTTATTGGCCTCTTGGATTTATTGATTTCATCATTTGAGCCTTTTGTATTTGAATATTCATTGTTGTAAATGAACAATATTTTCATTAAAGATTTGTACTGATCTGTAATTTTTTAATAATGTTATATGGCTTTATAATTAAGATCAAAAGTTATAAAAATAATATATTAACATAAATTTAATTATAAGAATTTTACATATTCATTATATATATAATGTTTTTTCTGCTGTTGTTATAATAATGTTTTATAATAAGAAAATAATGTATTTATGTTTTAGAACTTTATATTGGCAAAATTTTAATGAGAATCATGGAGGTCATATAATGCAATCGAATCTTGATGGAAAATACGCTCGAAAGTTTCATATAAATATATCTATATGCCCCTTCACAGTCGATATGTCACGTTTTATTTTGATGAAAATTGAGGACATAAATACTAAGAAACCACTAATTTATTGGCTATTGGATAATCTCTTGTTTGTGACAGACATTAACGTCTCTATATGTAAATTCTATATACAAATTGAAAAAATCGGTAATAACAAATACTTCAAATCTTTAGCGATTGACAAGACAAACATTTACATTTTACTTAACAATGATTATATATATATCATAAAGAAAAAGTATGCACTTCTCGAGAGCGTAGACGCATTCAAATATATCCAAAGGACAAAATTGCCTTTCTTATTTTATTTTAAATTCTATGCTTTTGGTAAATCTTTGCAACCATATCCTTCGACAAGATGTCTGACACCCGAAAAAGAAATTTACAACGAATTGCTATACACAGTAACGACGAACAGTATCATCGTAAATCTTCCGGAACCGGTCCCTAAGAGTGGATGCAAAAAGTACAATTTACCTACCACCCTATATACCATTAATATTAGCTATTGTTTGGACAATGAGCTTAACAAGTTCGATAATTTCACCGTGCAGACGTACGAGCGGTATTACAAGATTCAGAATTTAACGCCGTTTACAGAGTACAAGTTACTGCTAGTAACAAGCAATTTTTACTTTGATCAATTATCGATGGAGCCGTTATTCAGTTCGGAAGTGATGCTGAGAACTGGACCGAGCAAACTCGACGCACCGGAAAATGTGACAGTTTATGCTCTGACGCCTACTATAGCGGCTGTTTATTGGATGCCTAAGATAATGAACTGCGTGCCCGTGATCTACGAAGTATCCTGGATGTTAATTAATTTGGAAAACAGTATGCGACGAATGAGCGAAATCTTACTTATTAATAAAACCAAGCATAAGGAAGACAGCAAATTTTTCACAATAATTGAACCGTTGATACCAGCACAGAAATACAGGGTAAATGTACGCATTTATCCACTCAACTACAGCGAACTTCATACTGACAGTTTGAGCAAAACTTTGTACATGTATTCGGAACCAAACAATATAACTTTGAACGAGGTTAGCATAAACGATATGAATATCTCGTGGATTCCTAGCGTTAATTTGACAATTCATTACGTATTGGAATATAAAAATGTTGAGATGCAGGAGTGGCAAATCGCAAAAAACTTTGAGCCGAATAATGGAGAAAAAGTAATGTACTATATAAAAAACTTACTACCAGGAACTCTATACGAGTTTCGTCTAATACTGAGATACCCTAAGTACGAGAAAGACTTTATATGGCCGTCTGATGGAAGATTTACTTATTCAACACTGACAAGTAAGCAAATGAAGATATTATAACATTATATGTTTATTTGAGATATAGAACTATTTACAAAAGTTAAAAATTTAGTAATTTTTAATAATAAATTTATAAGTAGAAATAAGTTTTTAAATATAATAAAGATATTAAGAGTATAATTTTGTGTAATAAAGGTGACATTTTGAGCACTTCTGGAATATCAGTTATGAAATATTACCTATCATTCACCGTAAGCTTTGTCGCTATAGTTACTGTAATCTGCGTCTGCTACTTTTACTACTGTAAGTATATTTGATACGCATTTGGTTCTTTAATTGCAGAAAAAGAGATATTATATCTAATGTATTATTTTCGGTAAATATGCATATTAGGTTACACCTCACCGATGACTTTGACCTTGACATATGTTGTCAAGGACATGACCCTGAGTAACTTTTCCTTATAACTTAACCGGCGGTCTCTTATAGTTTCTGAGATATTTAAAGTTAACATTTGGGTAATAATATAGAGATAGAGAGACAGTCCGCCCCACAATTGTTGCATGGATGAGAAAGTATATGCGTGGACGGAGTGAGTTTCGCCCCTCCTACGGGGGGGCTCCACTTCCGGAAGATATAACCTAACCCAAACCTATTTCTGATTTAAAACTAAAATTTGGTTTGGGTTAGGTTATATCTTCCGGAAGTGGAGCCCCCCCGTAGGGGGGGCGGAACCCACTGTGTGCACGCATATACTTTACAAAACAAAGCGAAGTTCGCCCCACAATTGTTGTGTGGATGGGAAAGTATATGCGTGGACGCAGTGGGCTCCATTATAAAAAAACTAGATACATAGGTTTGCGTTGAACCTCGCTTTGCGTGGAAAGTAAAAAAACCCAAAAAGCTTCGTCTCTGGAAATGTAAAGAAACACTTTTTTTACGTCTGATCTACATAAATACAATGTAAACAACCTTTATTTTTCTTTATTTTATAATAGAAAAATCATTAAAATTGTGAAATCATAACTTTAAATATCTCAGAAACTATAAGAGACCGCCGGTTAAGTTATAAAGAAAAGTTACTCAGGGTCATGTCCTTGACAACATATGTCAAGGTCAAAGTCATCGGTGAGGTGTAACCTAATATGCATATTTACCATCTTTTCTAAGAAAAGTTAATTTACTTGTTGGAAAGGCGATATAAATTTTGCAATGCATACTATTAAATAAGTATATTGCAATTTTATAACAGTGTATCGACGACGCAAAAAAAGTAACGAGCAAGTTTTACCTCCGATAATGACTGACATCGAATTAGCGATTCTACATGAGTTACCGAACGCTGAAATTCAATTCAATACGTTATACAGTCCTATGTTGCAATATAATTCGGATGAATATGTACTGACCAAAATCAAACGTGAGGAAATCAGATTAGGAAAACTTTTAGGCAGCGGCGCATTCGGAATGGTAAATCTTATTTTTTCGATGCAATGTTATACGCTATTAATATCTAGATGTACAAAAATTGAAATAAATACGCATTTCTCGATAAAAATAATTATATAAATAATTTTTTATAAGAGATTATGAGTAATGCAAAATATTTGTAAAATAACATACACATGCACTCTACTATGTATTTTTCGTTAAATTATTTAATACAAAATAAAATATATAATGTCACTGACATTAAACTATGTATCTTTTAATGGTCTAAATTTAAATTTATTTCAAATATTTCGCAGGTGTTTCAAGGAAAAGTAAAAAATTTAGAAAGACCGGGCATAGAGATACCCGCTGCCATAAAAATGCTTCGAAAAAATGCTTCCTCGCAAGAGAAAAAGAGGTTTTTAGAAGAGGCCAGGCTTATGAATCATTTCCGACATAAACATGTGCTAAGATTGCTTGCCATCTGCTTAGACGAAGATTCTCCATTAATCGTGTTGGAATTAATGGAAGTTGGTGATTTGCTACAATATTTAAGAGATAGTCGAAAATTGCAACCATCAGATTCGCACGCCTTGCGTCTGCAAGATTTGTTCGCCATGTGCGAAGATGTTGCGCGAGGCTGTTGCTACCTGGAAAATCTGCGTTTCGTTCATAGAGATCTCGCCTGTCGAAATTGCTTAGTATCTGCGAGAGATCGTGAAAACCGTGTCGTCAAAATTGGCGATTTTGGACTAGCTAAAGATATTTACAAGGATGACTATTATCGCATGGTAAATACAATTATTGCAAAAAAAATAAAATTTTTTGGAAATGTTTGTGTGTTCTTTTTTTGTCATAATGATATAGTACATTTTTATTTTAAATAGAACTTAAAAAAAATAAATTATTTCTATTTATATAAAGCGAGAGATAAGTAAACGTATTTTGTTTTAGCACAAAAATTCTAAAAATGGGCAACTTGAACTAGAAGATTAACTATGTTAAAATCACATGTTTTAGAAAGGACAAGGTCTTCTTCCTGTTCCCTGGATGGCACCTGAATCTTTGGTGGTCGGAATATTTACTTCCCAGAGCGATGTTTGGTCATTCGGGATTCTAATGTGGGAAATTACATCGTTGGGTGAGCGTCCCTATACTGGCAAGAAAAATGAGGAAGTGATAGATTATGTCCGTGCTGGAGGCAGATTGCCGATGCCTCTCAATTGTCCACCAACTTTGTATGAGTTGATGCTACGTTGCTGGAGTCTAGCGAATGATAGACCAAACTTCAACTTTTGTCTCAAAAATATTATAGCTCTAAGAAATAATATGGAAGATATCTTACTGAGTCCAGTGGATATTATCTAGCCGATAAAATAAAATTAGTTAATGACGTTATTTTCCAAACGATCCAATAAAAAGCTCGAACATAGGAAAAATAATTTTAAATAAGGTAAATTTGCCGATGAAGGGAGGCAGTCCCGATGACCTTGATCTTGACATATATTGTCAAGGTCATGACTCTGAACAACATTCAAAAGGTCATAGCCGTCGCTTGTAGTTTATTAAAAAGTTATTAATGAAGAAACTTTAATGAATAGAACATAATTTTGCGACACCATGTACGTTTTAGAAGGGTTAAGGTTAGATATAGAGTGAATTTGGTTTCGTTTTGGAAAGTACATGCATGGACGCAGGTTCCGCCCCCCCTCCGGGGGGCTCCACTTCCGGAAGATATAACCTAACCCAAACCAAATTTCAGTTTTAAATCAGAAATAGGTTTGGATTAGGTTATATTTTTCGGAAGTGGTGTCCCCCCGCAGGGGGGGGGGGCGGAACCCACTGTGTCCACGCATATACTTTACAACGCGAAGCGAGGTCCACCCCACGATTGTTGTGTGGATGGGAAAGTGTATGCGTGGACGCAGTGAGTTCTGCCCCTCTGCGGGGGGGCTCCACTTCCGGAAGATATAACCTAACCCAAACCAAATTTCAGTTTTAAATCAGAAATAGGTTTGGATTAGGTTATATTTTTCGGAAGTGGTGTCCCCTCGCAGGGGGGGGGCGGAACCCACTGTGTCCACGCATATACTTTACAACGCGAAGCGAGGTCCACCCCACGATTGTTGTGTGGATGGGAAAGTGTATGCGTGGACGCAGTGAGTTCTGCCCCTCTGCGGGGGGGCTCCACTTCCGGAAGATATAACCTATCCCAAACCAAATTATAGTTTTAAACCAGAAATAGGTTTGGGTTAGGTTATATGTTCCGGAAGTGGAACTCCCCGCAGAGGGGGCGGAACCCACTGCGTTCACGCATACTTTCCCATCCACACAACAATCATGGGGTGAATCTCGCTTCGCGTTGTAAAGTATATGCGTGGACACGGTGGGTTCCGCCCCCCTGCGGGGGGGCTCCACTTCCGGAATATATAACCTAACCCAAACCTATTCCTGATTTAAAACTAAAATTTATGCTATATACATGGTGTCAGACAATTACGTTCAAATCGTTAAACTTATTTTGTTAATAACTTTTTAATAAAAAACGAGCGACGGCTAAAATCTTTTGAATGTTGTTCAGGGTCATGACCTTGACAACATATGTCAAGGTCAAGGTCATCGAGACTGCCTCCCTTCATCGGCATATTTACCTTAAATAATTAATATTCTGTCGTTTTCAAGTTTAATCTTAACATTAGATTTGTCGATAAGAATAAGAAAGACATTTTTAAATCTTACTTTGTGAGAAATTTTGATGATTAAAAATCACGACACTTGTTCTTACAACTGTAAACAACGTGATGTTGACGACAGCATTTTTGAATGGTCGAAACGAAACTTAAAGATTCAGGGGGTCTATTACGGTTCTCGGATTGGGTGAAAATGACGAAAGTGAGTAACTCACCCAATTACGGTTGTCCTCACCTCGTAAAAATAGAGATTATTCGCGTGAGCGGGCTCGACACAAAATTTCACGTAAAAAGGTGAAATCAAGCAACAGTTACGAAAAATGGATAACGTAATGATTGTGATATTTATCGAGAAAATACGATGCTGAGGATACGAAGAAGACTATGGGATGTCTCAGATTCATATTTGCGATACCGGAAAACAAATTTCAAAATCTTTATAAGTAAGTGAGTGAAAATAATTGTATTGTTTAGATTATATTTTCAAAAAAACACTTTATTTTTGCCAAAATAATAGAAAATTATTAAATATAGATTTATACATATATACATGTATATGTTCCATTAGAGATGAATCCTGTATTTATGACGCTATATTTATGTAATACAAGATCTGTACATATGATTATACTGCTACAAACATAATCTGTAAGGCTATAATAATGTTTGGTTACAAAATAGAAGCCAATTATATAAATATAACGTCTTAGAATGTTTTTTTATATATTGTATGTTTTGGAGCAATTTTGAATCATATATACAATACAGATACGAGATTGTAATATAGAGTCGAATGAGAGAGACCTATTACAAGTTAATTTTTATATTTCCATAGATTATCATAGGTTATCTTTCATGTAATTTAATATTATTTTTTTTTGTTTATCCGTTACGTTCATGTTTAATTGATTTAATTTCTTTTCTTTTTTCTCTATTGATGGCCCGACGGATGGTTAAATATTTGCCGCTTGGTGCCAATATTAAAGGAAGCATGAAAATGTGAGATTACTAGACCGGAAATGCCTAGTGATCTCGTAGCTTCACTCGCCACATTTATAATTGGGTGAACAAAGTCACGTAAGATGAGAAAGTGAAAAGTGAGTAAACTCATTCAAGAACCGTAATAAGCTCTCTGATTACTATAATTATCGGTAGATTGCTACAGTAATTTTAGACATAATGTCTATTTTATATTATATTAGTGATGAGAGATTTGAGAGATGTCTGCTTTAACTTACTCAAATTTTGAGATATCAATTTAATTTTTTTTACGTGAATAGAGTATTATTAAAAGATGATTGGTATTGAATTTGGTGAGAATCGATGAAAAGGTTCATTTTTTATAAAATTCTAAATTTTTGAAAAATGCTTGTATACGTTGTAACTTTCGCAAATTTTGAGATATCGGGTTAAATTTTGTTACATGGATAGATTATTATTAAAGGATGGTTGGTATTGAATTTGGTGAGAATCGGTGAAAGAGTTCATTTTTTATAAAATTTTGAATTTTTTAAGAAATATCTATATACGTTGTAACTTTCGCAAATTTTGAAATATCGGGTTAAATTTTTTTACATGGATAGATTATTATTAAAGGATGGTTGGTATTGAATTTGGTAAGAATCGGTGAAAGAGTTCATTTTTTATAAAATTTTGAATTTTTTAAGAAATATCTATATACGTTGTAACTTTCGCAAATTTTGAAATATCGGGTTAAATTTTTTTACATGGATAGATTATTATTAAAGGATGGTTGGTATTGAATTTGGTGAGAATCGGTGAAAGAGTTCATTTTTTATAAAATTTTGAATTTTTTAAGAAATATCTATATACGTTGTAACTTTCGCAAATTTTGAAATATCGGGTTAAATTTTTTTACATGGATAGATTATTATTAAAGGATGGTTGGTATTGAATTTGGTAAAAATCGGTGAAAGAGTTCATTTTTTATAAAATTTTGAATTTTTTATGAAATATCTATATACGTTGTAACTTTCGCAAATTTTGAAATATCGGGTTAAATTTTTTTACATGGATAGAGTATCATTAAAGCATAGTTGGTATTGAATTTAGTGAGGATCGGGTGATTGCTTCTTTATCTTTTTATTTTGCTCACAAAGCTTTCTCTATGAGGAAGCAAAAATTGAAAAATCCGCATGCTTAAAGGAGCTTAAACTTTGTGAGATAAAATGATGAGGAAGCAATATGCAAGTTTCTAATTTGCACAATTCAGCTTGTTTTGTTCCTTTTCCTGTTCCTTCGCTCAAAATAACGTATAGGCAAGATCTATATCACTCTAGATCAATAAAAACCTATATTAACTTAGATCAATATTTATTGATCTAGTTTTTATTGATCTATGTAGTTTAAACCCGCAGAGCGACATCGAATTACTAAACTTATCCTATTTTCTGACCATTAAAAAATTTAAAAAATTTTAGATTAGCCGCTTTGGTCTGATCTATTTTTCTCTTAATTTAAATTTTTTAACTTTATTCCTTAACTTAAATAAAAAAATTATTTTAAATAATTAGTCCTTTCGTACAAAATTATTTTCATATATTATAGATAGAAACCGATCTGGCTCACACCGATCTTAACTCAAATCATGTAAAATTTTAATAGTCGAACAGACTAAAATATTAAACTTCTTCATTTAATTTTTACTTTAATTCAACATCGAGGTCGCAAACATTTTTCTTAATATGATCTTTTAAAAAATATAACGCTGTTATCCCTATTATGATTGTGTATGCCTCGTTGTTCTCATTTCTGTATTTTGTTTATATCTTCTGTTCGCGCGGCAGTCTAACATAAGACATACCATACAATATGACATTCTATGTCGGTTAAGCGTTCCGATTTTCTTTTGGTATTAACCTTTCATCGGTAAGACTCAAGACTTTTGTTTTATTCAGCATTATTCCACCATTACTAAACATTTCTTAGATAATCCATAGTTATCAATTGTATTCTCGGCCGCAAGTTTTTGGCACAACTATGTGGGGGATAATGCTAATTATTTTTTCACTAGAAAGTCGTTGGAAAGTTTCAATATATTTAACAACCGACACGCTATGGTATTTTACTTTATTAACTGCATTATCTTAATTTTTATTCACTGACCGCTGCACTTTATACGTAATATATTAATTTCTACACTGAAGACAATTCAGATTAGGACAGAAACGTTCGCGATTTCTTTTACTATTTGCGTTTTCATTAATTTTTTTTTTTATAAGTAGCTTTCTTATTAATTTTACTATATTATTCACATTACATATATTGTACTTCGTATATGCACTTATTTATTCTAATTTTTGAGATTAAATGTTGCGTGTATTTGTTTTATAAATGTGAATTTTTGTTATACGAACATCCGATATTTGCTCCTAAAATCCTTCTATTGATTATTGTTAATCTTTTCATTTTCTTTTTATATGATCACATGGTGATAGGTATACTCTTAGTTCTTTTTTCGCATAATGTCATACGAAAAATCGCGATATTTCGCAATTGGTTTCAGCGTAAAAATGTTAAGGGTCTTTTATATACCGTGGGCTGTTACTCAGAACACTAAATAAGAAGCCAGAATAGCGAAAAAATTTATTTTTTTCGGGACTTGAATATATCTTTATACGATACACTAAAAATTATGATTTCAGAAACGCGAAGGTCTATTCTATTATAAATACTTCATTTTTCTATAGTTTTAACCATATTTTTCGAAATCGAAAGAGTTTTAATCATTAACAGCATTAATTAATTTTTTCACATTTATATGATCGCTCGGTGATAAGGATACTGTCCTTATCACCAAGGGAGGCATTCTCTTCTTCGAGTCTTTATATTTTTATGGCTTATCAAATTCCGTTGTCTCAAGATTGTGGGGTCTGTTGCACTTTCTTCTTCCTGTGGTGTCCATCGGAATATTTTCTACGGCTATTTGGCCTCAGGCATTTTTAAATGATGTTCAAACCACTGAATCTCCTTTTCCTCTGTTCTCTCGATTATTGTATCTTTTGCTTCCAACTTATTCAAAAATTTTGATATAATAAATATAATTACGGTATCTCTTTTAAGTCTGACTTTTGCTTCTCGATCTGTCCGGCATAGTGCTCGTAGGATCACCATAGCATTGAATCATTGGTAGCAGTAACTACGTTACCGCCCGCATAATTCTTATGTTCGTTAGAGTACTCAAATCTCCTCATACACAGATTTAATTGATGTATCGACTACGCACGAAAATCCAATACCGCAATTATTGATAATAACGCAAAACGGTATCGATATATGGGATCTAGATTCAAAAATCCACGTTAGTTTCGTTATGCATGGCATAATGGATGCCACTTATTCGATAGCGGAACATAAAATTTATTGGTGCAACTATATGAAAGAGCTAATGATATTGGAGATGAATGAAAACAATATTAAAAAAAAATAGCTAAGAGTAAATATCTTCCGAGGCATCTCTGCATCGATTGGGTAGCAAGAAATCTGTATTGGACAGAATTTGACGGAAATGAATTTTATTACATCATGAAGCTTGACTTAACAATGTGGGAAAATGGCATAGTCAAATATGATAAGATTTTGGGAAGCCCATTTATTCATCCTTATTCTGATCTACTTATTTCAGATTTAACTATACTACCGTTTACAGGGTATGTTAACTTTCATCCATTTGAAATAAATGAATAATATTTTCATTAAAAATTTGTACTGATTTGTAATTTTTCAATAATTTTATTTAGCTTTGTAATTAAGAGTAAAAGTTATAAAGAAATTATAAATTAACACAAATTTAATTATAAAAATGTTTAGTATTCACTATATACATATAAACATTTTTTTTCTACTATTGTTTTAATAATGTTCTATAATAAGAAAATAATGCATTTATTTTTTAGAACTTTATATTGGAAAAATTACACTGAGAATTATGAAACTCAGATGATGCAATCGGATCTTGATGGAAAAAACGTTCAAATTTTTCAGAAAATTGTATCTATATGCCCCTTCAAAGCCGATATTTCATCATATTCTATTTTTATTATGAAAATTGACGACATAAATACTAAGAAACCGCTAATTTATTGGGTGTTGGATAAATCGTTGTTTGTGACAGACTTTGACGTTTCTATGTGCAATTTGATTTTACGTTCCGAAAAATTCGTCTTGACATCTTTAGCGATTGACAAGACAAACATTTATATTAAATGTATCAATGATTATATATATGTTTTGAAAAAAAAATATGCACTTCTCGAGAGCGTAGACGCATTCAAATACATCCAAAAGATAAGAGCGCCTTTCTGGATTGATAAATTCTATGCTTTCGGTAAATCTTTGCAATCATATCCTTCGACGAGATGTCTAACGCCTGACAAAAAAGTTTACAACGTAGGAATATTGATGGTAACGACGAACAGCATCATCGTAAATCTTCCGGAGCTGGTCCACAAGAGTGGATGCAAATACAACTTACCTTCCACTTTATATACCATCAACATAAGCTATCGTTTAGACAATAAGCTTAACAAGTTCGATAATTTCATCGTGCGCACGTACGAGCGATATTACGAGATTCAGAATTTAACGCTTACAGAGTACAAATTACTGTTAGTCCGAACAAGCAATTTTTATTCTGATCAGTCATTGATGGAGCCATCATTCGACTCGGAAGTGAAAGTGATGATGAGAACTAAACCAAAAAAATTAGACGCACCGGAGAATGTGACAGTTGAGGCTCTGACACCTACTATAGCGGCAGTTTATTGGTTGCCGCCTAAGATGCTGAACATGCCTGTTATTTACGAAGTACACTTGGTGTGTGATACCAATCTGTTTGAAAATAAAGTCTTTATTATCGAAAAGTCCGAACATATAAGAAACGGCATATTTTTTAAAATAATCGAAGAGTTAACACCAGGACAGAATTACACGATATATGTACGCATATATCCAGTCAACTTCAGTGATTATTATAATGACAGTTTGAGCAAAATCTTGTACATGTATTCGGAACCAAATGATATCATTTTAAGCAAGACTAGCATAACCAGTATGAATATCTCGTGGATTCCACCTGTTAATTTGACGATTGCTTACGTACTAGAATACAAAAATATTGAGATCATACAGGAGTGGCAAATTGCAAACAGCTTTAAGCTGAATAATAAGATGGAAGTAATGTACTATATAAAAAAATTATCACCAGGAACTCTATACGAGTTTTGTTTGAGACTGAGATACCCCAAGTACGAGAAAGATTTTATATGGCCGTCTAATGGAAGATTTATTTTTTCAACACTGCCAATGAGTAAGCAAATGAAAATATTATAACATTGTATACCTATTTTAGATATAAAAATATTTACATTTAAACTAAGTAATTTTTAATAATAAAGTTATAAGTAGAAAAAAGTTTAAAAAAAAAATGAAGATATTAAGAGTATATTTTTGCGTAACAAAGGTGATATTAGTTGTGCACCCTTGGAATCCACCCTTGGAACATCATTTTTGCAATATTTCTTACCAATTTTAAGCTTGATCGCTACAGTTACTATAATTTACGTCTACTACTTTTACTGTTGTAAGTATATTTAATACATTTAAATCTTTAATTGCAGCAAGAGATTATATCTAATGTAATATATAGAGATTTTCTAAGAAAAGTAAATTTACTTGTTGAAAAAACGATGTAAATTTTGCAATATATTATTAGATAAGTATATTGCAATTTTATAACAGATCGACAACGCAAAAAAAGTAACGAGCAAGTTTGGCCTCCGACAATGACCGACCTCGAATTAGCGATTCTACATGAGATACCGAACGGTAACATTCAATTCAATACGTTATACAATTCTATGTTGCAAAATGAATATGTACTGACCAAAATCAAACGTGAGGAAATCAGACTAGAAAAACTTTTAGGCAGCGGCGCATTCGGAATGGTAAAAGCTAATTTTTCAATGTTATACGCTAATTTTTAGATTTATAGAAATTGAAACACATACGCATTTTTCGATAAAAATAATTACATAAATAACTTTTTATAAGAGATTATAAGTAACGCAAAATTTTTATAAGATAACATACACATGCACCCCATTATGTATTTTTCGTTAAATTATTTAATACAAAATGAAATATATAATGTCACTTGATATTAAATTATATATTTCTTAATGAAGTATAAGTTTAAATTTATTTTAAATATTTCGCAGGTATTTCGAGGAACAGTAAAGAATTTAGAAAAACCGGACATAGAGACACCCGTTGCCATTAAAATGGTTCGAAAAAATGCTTCGTCGCAAGAGAAAAAGGAATTTTTAGAAGAGGCCAGGCTTATGAATCACTTTCGACATAAACATGTGCTAAGATTGCTGGCCGTTTGTTTAGACGAAGATACTCCATTGATCGTATTGGAATTAATGGAAATTGGTGATCTGCTACATTATTTGAGATATAGTCGAAAATTACAACCATCAGATTCGCACGCTTTGCGTTTGCAAGATTTGTTCGCCATGTGCGAAGATGTTGCGCGAGGATGTTGTTACCTGGAAAATCTGCGTTTCGTTCATAGAGATCTCGCGTGTCGAAATTGCTTAGTATCCGCGAGAGATCGCGAGAACCGTATCGTTAAAATCGGCGATTTTGGACTATCTAGAAATGTTTCCAAGAATGACTATTATCGCAAGGTAAATCAATTATTTAAAAATAATGAAATTTCTTAGAAATGTTCGTATGTTCTTTTTTTTTGTCGTAATAATATAGTATATGTCGTAGTATATGGCGTAATAATATAGTATATTTACTTTGAATAAAATTTAAGAAAAGTAAACTATTTCTATTTATATAGAGCAATATACATGTAGATAAGTGAATGTTTTTTGTTTTAGCACGAATACTTTAAAAATGGACAATTTGAGAACTAGAAGATTAACTTTACTAAAATCACATGTTTTAGATGGGACAAGGTCTGTTTCCTATTTCCTGGATGGCACCTGAATCTTTGGTGCTCGGAATATTTACTTCCCACAGCGACGTTTGGTCATTCGGGGTTCTAATGTGGGAAATTACATCGTTAGGTGAGCATCCCTACACTGGCAAGACTAATTTGGAAGTGATAGATTATGTACGCGGTGGAGGCAGATTGCCAATGCCTCTCAATTGTCCATCGACTTTGTACGAGTTGATGCTGCGTTGCTGGAATCCAGCGAATGATAGACCAAACTTCAAACTTTGTCTTGAAAATATTATTGCTCTAAGAAATAACATAGAAGATACCTTACTGAGTATAGTGGATATTATCTAGCCGATAATACTAAATTAATGACGTTATTTTCCAAATGATCAAATGCGAAGTTCTATATAGGAAAAATAATTTTAAATATCTAATATTCTGCCATTTTCAAGTTTAATTTTAATATGTTAAATTCATCGATAGAAAGAAGAAAGACATTTTTTCTTACTTTGCGAAAAATTTTGATGGTTGAAAGACACAACACTTGCTTTTATAACTGTAAATAATATAGCTGACACTAGTACTTTCGAGTAACTGAAACGAAACCTAATGGATCTGGTTACTATAATTATCTATATGTGATCTGATTACTATAATTATCTACATTTGATTACTATAATTATCTATAATTATCTACTATATATAGGTAGATTGCTACAATAGTTTTGGCAATAATGTGTATTTCATATTATATTAGCACTCTGTTTTATATTCCTATATTTTTTCTTACTTGTTTTTAAAAATTGTTTGGAATTTTTTATACCTTTTTTGTTCTTTCATTCAAAATCTGGATGTACGATTGAATTGATTTCAAGAGCAGAAATATTTAAAAAAATGCAATTTAAAAAGAGAATATAGCAAATCAAATCAAATTTATTGTCAAGAAAAGATCACTCTCTTTAACACAATCAAATTCCGATTAAACTCGATCAGCGATAGATTCAACTGAGATTGAATTGTCAAATTTATATCGTTCCTAATCTTTTTAACAAAAGGAAATTGTATAAAATAGTTTTTTTTTATTTCTTACAAAAATAATGATATTAAAATGTTGCGCTAACTAAATAAAAATTTATAGGTAAGGAAAAGTAGGGTAAAACCGAGTACCTTTTTGGATTTGTCTTCCTATAAAAAATCTGAATAAAAAAAATTTTGCCGACTTTTAGTAATTTTTAATGAACCTTAAACTATGAGAAAATAAGTCCAGTTGCTGAGAAAAAAAATTTTTGTTTATCAAGAATAACAAGATTTTGTGGAGAAGACAAAGTACCCGGTTTTGTTCTACCGGTAGGGTCAAACCGGGTACTCATTTGAAAATATGCAAAACACCGTGTAATTAGAAAATCTAAATTTATTTTAATCAAAATACAATATAAAGATATAATCTATTAACAAAAATCACAAATAAAAATATCCTCTTGTTCGACATTGCTACAGGACTTTCTTATTTAACTTTTTAACTTTTGGGATCTCAAAAAGCTTTTTTTTAATGGTTTCTTTTTCTGAGCGTTAGTTTTTGTTTTCAACTGCTTTTTGTAGGGACACAAAGTCAGGATAACACTTCTTCCTCCTTTTATTATATGAGATGTGTAAGTATTCGGTTTTGCCCAAACACAAGAAAAGTAACAAATACGGCGGTTGTATATTCCGGCGTACAAAATGCCGATCAAAACTATGATATGATATACTCTGTAATATGTACAGAATGCAATACTGCACTTACCGAAACAGATGCTCTATATAGAAAAAGCGCACGACGACTTGATTCTTGCCTCGATATCGATCTTTTTTAGGTTAAAAACTTTGAACTTCTATTAAAAAAGAAATATCGTGTGCACAGGGGCACGGTTTGTTTTAAAATAATGATGGCGCCAATCTACAACTAATAACACAAGTTAGTCATAGATAACAGCATTTATTACGAAAAAACAGAGGTACCCGGTTTGACCTGCCTACCCGGTTTTACCCAACTTTCTCCTATATAATGTCAGCTAACAGGTTTTCGTAAAATATTATACGAAAATTCGCAACTTTTTGTAATATTGGTTTTTTAGAGTATAAAAGAGTACTTTTTGTATTGTGCGGGATTTTACCTAGATTTCTAATTAAAACACCGAAAATGCGAAAGAGTATTCGTCTCGATTTTTAGATATATCTTTATAGGACATACGAAAAATCAATATTTGAAATGGAGGTCTATTCTAATTTTTTTATAATTTTAATCCTGTTCTTTCGAGTTTTAAGAGATACTAATTATTAGCAACGTTAATTAATTTACATATGATTGTATTTAATTGAAGTTCGCCTGTTTAACGTATCTTTTCTAAACGTTGCTCGATTTTCGGAACGGAATTCTATTCTATTATAATATAATAAATTTTGTTATAGTTTTAATTATGTTCTTTTAATTTTTAAATCAGTCTGATCATTATCAACATTAATTAATTTACTCATGATTGTATATGGTCGCTTGATTAACGTGTGGCGTGCATGATGCAAAACGGAAAATTCCGAAAGTGCAACGCCCGAACGTTGAATCCAAGCGCCATAAAGCAATAAAAAAACATCTGCATGACAGATTTGGATTTTCCCTTTTTTATATTGTATGCCTTTTCTTTCGCTTTTTCTTATACGGATCGATACGACACACTCGTCCGAATTACCAGCGCGAACGGAACACGTTCCTCGCAACGAGAGAGCAATTGTGATAACATTTGTAATTGCTACATTTTATTTAACTTTGTTTATTCGGAATAAATTCTTATTAAGTATAATCCGATTCTGATTATTTCACGAGCACATTCTTCACTTCACCCTCAAACGTACCTCTTCTAAATGTTGCTTGATTTTTGGAATGGAATACTATTCTATATATTATAGTATAATACATTTTCTAATAGGTCTAACCCTGTTCTTTCGATTTTTAAGGACTTTTAATAATTAGCAGCGTTAATTAATTCTTTCACGTTTATATGATCCCTCGGTAGAAGATACACTATCAAATTTTTTGAAAACGTCATACAAAAAATCGCAATATATTATGCAATACTGGTTTTAGCATTTATAATCTTAAGAGTTTTTCTTATATCTTGTGTAGTGCTATTTAAAACTAATAAAAAATTTGAAAATATTTCTAGAAAAATTTCTTACCTCTTTTGGGATTTAGATAAATCTTTGTACGACATACATGAAATCAATTTCTGAAACATGCTACCCAGAACTCTAAACAAAAATTCGAAATTGCGAAAAAATTTTATTCTCACGAGTCTTAAATATATCTGTACACGTGTCATACGAGAAATTGTAATTTTTGAAACACGAAAGTCTATTTCATTATAATTATTATATTTTTCTATAGTTTTAACCGTGTTCTATCAAAATAGAAATAGATTTAATCATTAACAGCGTTAATTATTTTTTTCATGTTTACTTAATCGCCCGGTGATAGATATACTGTCATATTTTCGCAAAATGTCATAAAATGTCAAAAAATCGCGATATCTTGTGCAATATTGTTTTTTTAGCGTACAAAAAGTTGTGTTTTTTCTATCTTGTGGGATTCCACTCAGAATTTTAATTAAAAGATCGGAAATACAAAAATAATAATTTTCTCGGGAGATTTAGATATGTATTTGTACGACATTAATTTAAAAAACGATTAAAGCTCCCTTTTCTCTATTAATGTCTTTTTCAGTTTTATTTTATTTAAAAATATTAATATAACTATAACAGTATCTCTGTTACTCTTCTCCTTCAACCTGTCCGGCATGGGTGACCCTACCGGTAAACTATTAGCGTCTCCGAGTGAAGCAAGTTTGACGGTTTTGAGAGCGATTAAACCCAATTTACCCTGAATATATATTTGATCAAAAATAGATTTTGAGAGAATCTGATTAAAATAATATAAAGTATTAATTAATAATTAAATAATATAAATACATTCTCCATTTTTGACGCTATTTTGTTTTTAAAGTGTAAGATTCTTTGCCCTGCTTAATCAGTCAAACGATTATTTAAAGTATTTCATTGATTAATCTATATAATAATTCAAGTATCCCTAATAATCCAAGACGGAGTATATGACTGACGTCTCTTAATCGGTCTCAGATCAAACTTGCTTCACTCGAAAACGCTATACGTTACCGCCGGCATAGCTTTCAAGTTCGTTAGAGCACTCAAACCTCCTCATCCGGCAAATGCCTTCGCTAAGGTGGAGATACCATCGAGGAGGAAACATTTCTATTTTTATTTTTTTAATATGTAGGTTTCTTTTAATAAAGGTTTTACAAATTTGTCAAATAAAAATATAATACAAGAAAAATTATATAAAATACATATAATATATAATTACAAATCATATAATGTATAATTACAAGATATATTACAAAACATTTAAAAACATACTGTACAAAATGTATTACAAAATATATTACAAAATATATAAATATGTATTACAAATATATTATAATTAATTCTATATATCTGATAAAGAATTAATTATATTACAAATATATATTACAAAATATAATACAAAGATTAATATAAAATATAATTTAAAATGTAATAGAAAATAATCTATTACACAAAAATGTCCGAAATATTCATATAATGTAGAATTCACTAGAAATTTTTAGATCAAATATAGCTGATGAAGAACGGTTAATATTTATGATTAATGATCAACATGCAATTAGAAAGCTTATTAAGTTTTATATAATGCAAACAATTCTGATGAAAAGAGTCGTTGATAAAGTTATCGATCTTAGAGCGTTCCTAATGTGAATTATATTTAGATCATTGAAGAGTCGAATGATAAAGTACCGGAAAAAATATATTTAACTTTATAATATTTAATTTAAATTTTATTTAAATTTAAATTATATTTAAATTTAAATTATATTTAAATAAATATTATTAAAGAAATAATTATTGCTCATAAAAAGAGATCCAACAAAACGATAACTTATTATTTCGGACTTCTGTCACTACATTTCTCTTACTTAAATAAATAAAACAAAAATTAATTAAAATTAAAGAAATAAATTACACGAAATACGCGTTTCAAAATTAATTATCGCGATATAATTAACGTATGATCTAACGTATGTAAAGGATAATTAATTATTAATCATATTAATCATATCAAATTACTTGCCAATACTTCTCACAATCGCGTTTCGAAAAAGAATTTGACGGAGTGTCTCGCGCTCTACTACCAAATTATGAATTCTTCAGATTATATCATAATAAAAGCACAGAAACTTTGTTACGTGCGTCATCGGGGCGTTTTAAAATATTTGAGAGATGCCCAGCACTTTGATATGTCAACATATTTATACACAGTAATTATATTTATATTATAATATAATTATAATTATATTTATATTTTAATAATAGAAAAATGTTAGTTGTTTATCTAAAACTTAATTAATTTTTTTTTAGTTAAATACTAGAGTTGAACATGTTTGACTTGAACTACTCGAATATAATAATAAAGAAAAATGATCTATGCAAGTGAAAAAATTAAAGATAAACGAAACGGAACACCAGTATTTTGATGAAATTTTGATTTAAAATTGGTAAATCGAATCTCATACTATTGCATGTTTTATTGAATATGACTCTGTGTCACGAAACAAATATTTTTTCAATCTCTTTTAGACACTGTTTCGATTCTTATATACCAATTATATGTGTATTCCAGTATCGATAGTTTTCCGGGTTTAATACTGGACAGTCACGCGTATAGAAAGCTTGTGATGTGAGTTTGTCGGAAAAAAGAATTAGTAGTAGGCGCAGCTTCAGCTGATATTGATATAAGGATATTAACATTTTTATTTTTTGTACTGGATACAAATATAGCTTTCTTTTTTTGAACGAGATTTGTGGTATACGACTTGACAATAATTATATAACGCCGTTTTACAAACATTTCATCAACGTTGAGCATCTTTCGATGAGCATTGTTCGTATACCTACGGTCGGTTGATTCCTCATGTTTCATATGATAATTTATCTATCATGACTGTCTAAGACAACGATGAATAATTTTAGACATTACCATCCATACAGTACAGAACATTGCAACAACATTGCTGCAATGTGTTGTATGAGTTTGTAATTATCATTGTGCGATAATACGCATTTAAGTCGTAAATTGTGCAATTATAATATTTAAGCCGGAGATAATATATATATATATATATATATATATATATATATATATATATATATATATTTTTATATATAATTATTTATATAAGAGATTATTAATTTAATAATATTCTTTCTTTATCTTTTTTGATAAGTGTTCTCTTCCGTATACTTAAAACTGCATTATTTAATTTTAGCTCTAAGTTACAATAATACACAATGAATTAGAAAAATTAAAATATTTGCAAATATATGACTTATTTTAATAATTGTGTAGTGATTATTTAATTTTATTAAATTGTACATACTTGTACGCGCAATAAATGTTTTCTAAATTCTTATTTTTCAGATGCAATATTTTCTGGCTTTACTAAAAGGCGGAACGGCTTTACATAAAATCTGTGATTTTTGAAGATTCGATATTAAAAACATCGAGAAATGGCCACGCTCATAAGCTGATGGATTGCCAATGGGATTAAAACGATTCATTGGCGATCGCTGATAGATTCAATCGGGTACCATTATTTTGTAAACTCGATTATACTGTATGGCCAATTCCAAGATCTGCGAATCTTTTATGTTATAGATTCCAGATTTGTTGTTTTTTTTTTTTTTTTTTTTAAAGATGGGGAAATTATCGAGTTGTTTATGTTGGAATAAAGTCTTCTCAAATTTCTTAATATCATTGTATTTTAACTGATTTAATTATATTTTAAAATACGTTATCCCCAAACATATACATTTATGTTAATAAATTTTTCAAGTATCTATTCAAATTTTATTTTTAATCCAATGTCAAACATGTATGGCATCAATGTGCATATCAGGCGAATACGCAATATTTTTCTCTCTAATTCTTTCATTTTTTACATTTTAAATACGTTATAACTGTAGGTATATAACAAGCTACATGATATTATAATCATATATTTTATATATAAAATTGTTTACTACAAGTTCTCTTTAATTATTTTCTATTATTGTAAACAAATATAATAATTTATAATTTTATGAAAAAAAGTTTTCTTATCTTAAAAAAATATAAATATGCAGCAATGGAAAAAATACTTTACAGCATTTATATGTGTGATTTGTAGATTATAAACAATTCTATAAACATTTATCATTCAAATAAAGAATTGATAAGGCTTTTCTATTAAAAATAAAATTAAATTGAGAGGGCTATTATAAGACATATATATGTGGAAAAGCGTGAGTTTCGAAAGGAATAACGAAAGATTATCAACTTTATTTCTTTCTTTCCCTCTTTTCAATTTCAGTCACCTCTACACGACATCGCAAACAATAATACTGCTGTAACGACAGTTACAGAGACACAGGTAGACACGTATTAAGCAGTCGTGTGCCATCATCGGTGGTATGAATTATTTCTAATCATTGCAACAGGAGTGTCATTAAAGATCTCGTACAATCTTCGTAAATTTTTTCCTAAAATTGGAAATCGACGTTGTTGAAGTAAATTGAAACCATCTATAAAATCACGTGAGAATAACTTGAATTTTATTCCAAAATAATGTGTTCTTTCTCTGCAGTTATTTTCGATAGTTTTTTTAACAGTTGGCGCAAATATAACGCAGCTAGTATTTAATCGATGTCAACAGAAGAGAATTTTTGATTAAAATTGAACCAAGTAATTTGCCAGTTCCAAATTTCTGAATTTTGAAGCTTTCTTAAAGAATCTTAGCTAGTTATTTAAAATAACAGTTGATCCTTGGCACATAAAAAAAAAGAAAATAAAGGAACAAATAGAAAAAGCTATATACATATATGTAACACGTATATTAAATTTAATAATTTATCCTTCAATTTACTCGATATATATTTATATTTTTTATACATATATACATATATCATAGAATTGGAAGTTACAATGCATACAGGTAATAATACATCATTATTAAAAAATGTTTCTTATAATAATAATATTATACATATAGTTCTATATACATAATATAAATTTCAATAGCTGAGTCATAAATTATTAATATACTCTGAAATAACCGCTTCTTCCTAATTTTATAACGAACATATTCCCTTTACAGCGTTATTTGCGATCATCATCGCTAACATTGTGTGTGCCTTCGGTGCATCAATGTCATTTAACAACCAGACTTATAAAAATCTATCTTCAGCGGTTATAACACATGTAGAATTAAAGGATGTATCTAGTCTAAAAGAACCATCGTATATAGTATGTAATCGATGTATTGGTATCTTATATAAGTTTTGAGTTGTCTAATTTTTAATTTATGTTTTGCCACAGAATCAATTGATGAACATGAAAAACATAGTAAATAGTCTTACAAATATATGTATGATAACTTCCTTACTTTTAAACGGTGCTAAAGAAGCGACAGAAAATGAATTGATGTCTAATTTGGGTATTACTGACGATCAGAAAATATCTTTAAACGGATACTTAGCTAATCTTACTTACTTAAATGTAAGATAAAGATATTATAGTACAAAATTTTTCTGAATAATGATATATTTATATATGTTTTTAGGGTATCGGAAACATCGAATTGCATCTAGAAACTGCAGTATATGTTCAGAATTCCATTGAGCTAACAGCCGACTTCTCATCAATATGCATAAATATCTTTAATTGCTCGATTTCAAAAGTAGATTTCAGAAATAACACACATGTTGCAGAAACTATAAATTTATGGGCGCAAAAAGCAACAAATTATAATATGTTAAATCACGTAATTTCTCCAGGTATATTGTATAAATGTTTGACACAATTAAATATAAATAAATTATAGTTTATGCAAAACACATTGTTAACAACAATATACTTTATATGAATAGTTAATGTGGACAAAGATACAAAAATTATGTTGGTAAATATTGTTTACCTAAATAGTAGATGGCTGAACTCAACTTATAAAAAAAAAACAGAAAGGCGCAAATTTTATATTTCTCCATCAAAAATGTATTTTGTTCCAACAATTAAATTTGAAAAATCGACATTTATTTATGGTGAAATACCACATTGGAATGCCAAGTTCATAGAAATTCCATTTTTCGTAAATAATTATTATTTATAAGATAACTTTCGGAAATAAGATAATGAATCAAAAAATAATTTTATAGAACATCAAGAATTAAATATTGAATCAAAATATAATTTTACAGGATAACAACGTTACAATGATTATATTTTTGCCAAATGAAAATATGGAACCTGGGAATCTGGAGTACTTGGAAAAAAAGCTTAACTTTTTCGAATTTGAATCAATTAGAACTGCATACACAAACAGATTTGAGCAAGATATGGATCTATATTTACCTAAGTTTATGACTGCATATCATGAAAATATGACAGATTTTTTTCGTATGGTAAGTATTGTGTAATTAACAAAATCTGTTTACAATTGATATATAAGAGATTTTGGATAAAATCTAGAAATTAAAACTGATAATTGCTTGTAGATGGGCGTTACTACGATGTTCGAGAATAATGCGGATTTTACACGTCTCTCAGAAATTCCTCTAAAAGTGAACAATATCGTTCAAACGGTTTCCGTGAAAATTAACGGAGAAAGTCCGGAAGCTCCAAATGATAACATCTGTGAGTAATAGAAAACTTTAGACGAATACTGTGTGTATAAGCATTGCAATAAAAAAAATTTTGATTACAGTTGACGAAAGCGAGATAAGAGAACCGGTAGATCCACTGGAAGAGTTGGTCGTAGATCGTCCGTTTCATTACTATATCGAAGTATACGGAGAGATAATGTTTGCTGGAACCGTGCGAGCACCAGAATTTATATTTCTGAGAGATGAATTATAAATTCTATTATATTCTTGTATTTATTGAAAGTTTATATCACACAATATATGTATATCTTAAATTTTTTTTAATTTTATCATGTTAACGTATATAAAATTCAAGCATTAATAAATAAATAATCTGTATTTTGAAACTGTGCTTTAGTCATTTTTTGATCAATTTTCTTATTGCTTAAAAGTAGCCAAATAAATTTGCACTTATGTGCGTTAAATACAACAAAATAACTATATATGCATATACAATCGAGCAACTATGTACCTATAATTATATAATGTAAAAGAGAGAGACGATATATACGCGCTTTTTAAATTTGATGCGTTATGTATTAATTGATATTTTCGCATAAATACATTATGAAAAATCTTTCTCAAGATTTAAATGCTGTATATATCTAGAAATTTGTAAAAACAATTTGTGTATTAAATATTATTTACTAGGACACTACAAGCGTGCGCTATGCGATATAGAATATAGGATATAAGATTTTGATTGAATTAAATTATAATCCTCTATAGATTTTATTGAAAAAGAATCAGAGTTAGTTTCTGGGTTATTGAATATTTTAGCAGTGAGTTTACATTAATTTTAGCTGAATATAAAAAAATTATTTTTTTTAGATTAGTATTATATTATTATATTAGTACAAGTATATTATTAATTTTTATTTATTTATTTATATTTTTATTAATTAATATTATTAATTTAGTAATAATTTTTATATAAGAAATGTTTTGGAAACAAGAAATTGATTTGTGAAACAAAAGGAGATCTATTTTATATTGTAATTTCTCTATAATTTTAATTGCATTTTTCGATTTCTAAAAAGTTTTAATCAATAGCAACGTTAATTAATCTTTCCATAATCATATGATAGTTCAGTTAAAGATATACTCTCTCTTTCTCTTTCTCTCTCTCTCTCTCTCTCTCTCTCTCTCTCTCTCTCTCTCTCTCTCTCTCTCTCTCTCTCTCCTCTCCCTCTCCCTCTCTCTCTCTCTCTCTTTCTCTCTGTCAGGTTTTCGAAAACGTCATATGAAAAATCGCGATATTTTCTAAAATATTTGGGTTTTAACTTTTCGAGCGTTAAAAATTTTTTTTATAACTCCTGTGATGTTATCCAAAACTATAATTAAAAAGCTGATTAGATGCGATGTTAAAAACAAATATTGCATTACAAATTCGTAGAATATGCGTTGTAAATTTCACGTAATTATTGCGTTACTTTTATTTCAATCAGACGATTAAAATCATTCTGACAAAACAAAATATTTTATTTTCAAGATTTGAGAAAAATGTTTCAAATAAAAGTTGTAGGGTTTTAAGTATCGGAGTCTCGTGCAGCTTGCTAAAAATAAAGTGATTTTTGAGAATTTTTTTTTGAGAAAACAATTCAATGGATTTTGTTGAAACTTTCAGAGTATTTTAATCAACATTTAGAAAAGAATAACAATTTTTTTTATTTGTTAAAAAATAGTCGTGTTAGAAACTATAAAAGTATTTCGTTGCGGTCTCGGCGTCAGAGAGTCGTTTGTCGGCGTGCATAGCGCGTGTATAGCGCCTGTTGTATTCGCTTGAAAAAAAATTTGAAAAGATTTTTTTTTTTTTTAATAAGATTACGCTGTGGATGAACCACATCATACAAAAAAAATGCAAAGTTGAAGAAATGGCAGGACTTTGAAAAAAAAGTTGCAATTTTGACGAAAAATTTTCATTTTAATTATGTAAAAAAAGTAATTAAATTTAATAATATCACTAAAAGTACTGGTTCATTCTCAGAGGAATATATTTATCTACATGCTTGCACAGGAACAAGTCGATTGATTAAATATTTATAATTTTATACGAAAAAAAAGTTTTCTTATCTTAAAAAAATATAAACATGCAGCAATCAAAAAAATATTTTACAGCATTTATATGTGTAATTTGTAGATTACAAAAACTTTTATAAACATTTATCATTCAAGTAAAGAACTGATAAGGCTCTTCTGTTAAAAATAAAATTTAAATTGAGAAGGCTATTATTATAAGACATATGCATATGGTAAAGCGTAAGTTTCGAAAAGAATAACAAAAAGAAAGTTTATCAACTCTATTTCTCTCTTTCTCCCTTTTCAATTTCAGTCACCTCTATATGACACCGCAAACGATAATACTGCTGTAACGACCGTTCCAGAGACTTAGGTAGACCCGTATTAAACAGTCGTGAACCGTCATCGGTGGTATCAATTATTCCTAATCATTGCAACAGAAGTGCTATTGAAGATCTCATACGAAATGTTTTCCTAAAGTTGGTAATCGATTGTTGAAGTAAATTGAAACCGTCTATAAAAGCACGTGAGACTAACTTAAATTTTATTCCAAAATAATGTGTTCTTCCTCTGCAGTTATTTTTTATAGTTTTTTTAACAGTTGGCGCAAATACAACGCAGCTAGTATCTAACCGATGTTAAAAGAAGAGAATTTTCGATTAAAATTGAACCGAATAATTTGTCTGTTCTAAATTTCTGAATTTGGAAGCTTTGTTGAAGAATCTTAGTTAGTCATTTAAAATAACGGTTGAGTCTTGGCACATAAAAAAAATTAAGAAAAGAACAGAAAAAGTTATATACATACATGAAACATATTAAATATATATTAAATATAATAATTTATCCTTCAATTTACTTGATATAGGTATATATTTTTTATACATATATCATAGAATTTGAATTTTGTTACAATGCGTACAGGTAATAATACATCACTATTAAAAAATGTTTCTTATAATAATAATAATATACATATAATTCTATATATATAATAATATATAAATTTCAATAGCCATAAATTATTAATATACTCAGAAATAACCGCTTCTTCCTGATTTTATAACGAACTATTTTCCCTTACAGCGTTATTTGCGATCATCATCGTTAACATTGTGTGTGCCTTCGATGCATCAATGTTATTTAGCGGCAAGATTAAAACTATATTTGCTAATCTATCTACAGCAATTATAACATATGTAGAATTAAAAGATATATCTAGTCTAAAAGATCCATCGTATATAGTATGTAATTGATGTATTTGTATCTTATATAAGTTCTGAGTTGCTCAATTTTTAATTTATGTTTTGCCACAGAAACAATTGTTACACAGAGAAAACACAGTATTTAGTCCTATCAATATAATGATGATAACGTCCTTACTTTTAAACGGCGCTAAAGAAGGAGCGACAAAGAATGAATTGATGTCTCTTTTGAAAATTACTGATAATACACATTTAGACGAATTCCTAGCTATGCTTACTAATTTAAATGTAAGATAAAGAATGAAAAAATATACTATAATAAAAATTTTTTCTGTATAATGATATGTTTATATGTATTTTTAGGATATCGAAAACATCGAATTGCATCTAAAAACCGCAGTATATGTTCAAAATTCAATTGAGCTAACGGCGGATTTTTCATCAATATGCGTAAATAAATTTAATTGTTCGATTTCAAAAGTAGATTTCAGAAATAATATAAATGTTGCAGAAACTATAAATTCATGGGTGCGAAAAACAACAAATTACAAGATATTATATGACGTAATTTCTTCAGGTATATTAAATAAATGTTTGACTAATAATTAAATATACATAAATTATAGTTTTTACAAAGCACATTTTTAACAATTGAATACTTTATATGAATAGCTAATATCAACGAAAGTACAAAAATTATGTTGGTAAATATTGTTTACCTAAATAGTAGATGGCTAGATTTAACTTATAAAAAAGAAACAGAGGAACGCATATTTCATGTTTCTCCATCAAAAATGTATTTTGTTTCAACAATGAAATTTGGAAAATCGACATTTATTCATGGTGAAATACCACATTGGAATGCCAAGTTCATAGAAATTCCATTTTTGATAAATAATTATTATTTATAAGACAACTTTCGAAAATAAGATAATGAATCATAAAATAATTATACAGAATATCAAGATCAATTAAATATTGAATCAAAATATAATTTTACAGAATAACAACATTACAATGATTATATTTTTGCCAAATAAAAATATGGAACCTGGGAATCTGGAGTACTTGGATAAAAAGCATAACTTTGCAGAATTTAAGTCAATTAGAAATGCATACACAAACAAATTTGAGCAAGATATGCAATTATATTTACCTAAGTTTACGAGTCAATGTCGTCAAAATATTGACAGAATATTTTCATCAGGTAAGTATTGTGTAATCAGCAAAATTTATTTATAACTGATATGCAAGAGAGATTTTGGATAAATTCTAGAAATTAAAACTGATAATTGTTTGTAGATGGGCATAACTACGATGTTCGAAGATAATACGGATTTTACACGTCTCTCAAAAATTCCTCTAAAAGTGAACAATATCGTTCAAACAATTTCCGTAACAATTAACGAAGAAAGTTTGGAAGTTCCGAATGGTAATCTATATGTATCATTTGAATAATAAAAAACTTTAGGCGAATACTATGTGTGTAAGCATTACAATAAAAAATTTTTAATTGCAGTTGACAAAAGCGAAGTAAGAAAACTGGCAAGTCCACTGCAAGAGTTGGTCGTAGATCGTCCGTTTCATTATATAATCGAAATACATGGAGAGATAATATTTGTTGGAACCGTGCGAGTACCAGACTTTAGAACATTTATGAGAGATGAATTATAAATTCTGTTATGTTCTTATATTTATTGACAGTTTATATCACACAATGTATGTACAACTTAAATTTTTTTTAATTTTATCATATAATGTATATAAAATTCAAGCATTAACATATAAATAATATATTTTGGAAATGTGCTTTAGTCATTTTTTCATCAATTTTCTTATTACTTACAAGTAGCCGAATAAATTTGCACTTATGTGCGTTAGATGCAACAAAATAACTTCATATGCATAATGTAAAAGAGAGAGACGATATATACGCGCTTTTTAAATTTGATGCGTTATGTATTAATTGATATTTTCGCATAAATACATTATGAAAAATATTTCTCAAGATTTAAATGCTATATATATCTAGAAATTTATAAAAACAATTTGTGTATTATATGTTATTTATTAGAACACTACAAGTGTGCGCTATGTAATTGATTTAGAATTATAGATGAATTAAATTATAGTCCTATAGATTTTATTGAAGAAGGATCAGAGTTAGTTTCTGTGTTTAATATTGAGTATTTTAGCAGTGAATTTACATTAATTTTAATATAAAATATAATTTGAATACAAAACAATTATTTTTTTAGATTAGTGTTATATTATTATATACAAGTTTATTAATTTTATTAATTTATTTATTTTTGTTATTGATTAATATTATTAGTTTAGTAATAATTTTTATACAAGAAATGTTTTGGAAACGATGAAATTGATTTGTAAAACAAGAAATTGATTTGTGAAACGAAAGGAGATCTTTTCTATATTGTAATTTTTCTACAATTTTAATCGTATTCTTTTGATTTCTAAAGAGTTTCAATCAATAGCAGCGTTGATTAATTCTTCCACAATCATATGATCGCTCGGTTGAAGGTATACTCCCTCTCTGTCAGGTTTCGAAAATGTCATACAAAAAATCGCGATATTGTTTAAATATTGGAGTTTCAACGCTTTGAATGTTAAAATTTCTTTTTTATAATTCGTGTAATATTACGCAGAACAATAATCAAAAAGCTGATGTTAGATGCAATGTTAAAAACGAATATTGCACTACGAATGCGTAAAATATGAGTTGTAAATTTTATTTAATTATGGCGTCACTTTTATTTCAATTAGATAATTAAAATCATTTTGACAAATAATTGTAACTTTGCGCGTCATTTTTATTTCAATTTTTGTGACAATTTTAATATTCATATAATGCATACTCAGGGAGATAATAAAAAATTTATTTTCTTTTGTTGACAAATTTAAAAATAAAAGAGAGATGTAAAAATACTTTTCCTCTTTTTCTAATAATACGAAAGTATCCGAAAGTAAAAGTTAGAAAGCTGTTAAACAATGGCTTGAAATTTTGCAGACAAACTTCTCTTGATTTTTCTTTTAATGTGTGTACACGTATTCCAATAATTTTATTTGATTTCAATTCTGTTATTAATTATATGAGTAAAAACGCGAAAAGTGTAGCTTTTTATTTCATTTTAATAATTGAATGAGTCTATATATGAGTATCATGTATATTGAGATTATTAAGCTGTTTTTACGATCAACATATGAGAGATTTAATATAATGAGAGAGATTATTTAATACAATATATTGAATTATAAAGTATAACATAACAAAAAGAAACGTAATTATAATAGGCAATTAGGAGCCAGCGCAGTGTGTAGGGCGCAATAGAATTTATTAAAAAATTATATATAATAATAATAAGTATAACATAATTATAAAATATTATTATTATTAGCGGATTTTATACAACTGCAAGCTGTCTTCTCGTTCCTAACTATGCGTTTCCGTCTAATGCATGTTCTTTTTCGAGCTCTCGGATTGTTATGTTATGTCGTCTTTCATCGTCCTAATCGCAGGGATTTATCATACTTCTTCCTTTTTGTAATGTCCATCGGAATATTTTCTGTGGCCATTTGTTCTCAGACATTCTTAAAAGATAATAATTTATAATTTTATATAAAAAAAAGTTTTCTTATCTTAAAAAAATATAAACTTGCAGCAATCGAAAAAATATTTTACAGCATTTATATGTGTAATTTGTAGATTTAAAAAAATTTTAGAAATTTTTATCATTCAAGTAAAGAACTGATAAGGCTCTTCTGTTAAAAACAAAATTTAAATTGCGAAGGTTATTATTAGATATATACATGTAGTAAAGCGTGAGTTACGAAAAAAATAACAAAAATAAAAGTTTGTCAAATCTCTTTCTCTCTTTCTCCCTTTTCAATTTCAGTCACCTCTACTCGACACCGCAAATGATAATACTACTATAACAACCGTTACAGAGACACAGGTAGATATGTATTAAACAGTCATGTGCCGTCATCGGTAGTATTAATTATTCCTAATCATTGCAACAGAAGTGCCATTGAAGATTTCATACAAAATTTTATTTTAAAGTTGGAAATCGACGTTGTTGAAGTAAATTGAGACCGTCTATAAAATCACGTGAGACAAACTTGAATTTTATTCCAAAATAATGTGTTCTTTCTCTACACTTATTTTTAATAGTTTTTTTAACAGTTGCGCAGATACAACGCAGCTAATATTTAATCGATGTCAAAAGAATTTTCGATTAAAATTGAACCAAGTAATTTGCCAGTTCTAAATGTCTGAATTTTGAAGCTTTATCAAAGAATCTTAGCTACCTATTTAAAATAACGGTTGATTTTTGGCACATAAAAAAAGAAACAAACAGAAAAAGCTATATACATATATGTAACACGTATATTAAATTTAATAATTTATCCTTCAATTTACTCAATATATGTATATATTTTTTATACATATATACATATATCATAGAATTGGAATCTTGTGTTACAATGCGTACAGGTAATAATACATCAATATTAAAAAATGTGTCTTACAATAATAATAATATACATATAGTTCTATACATAATAATATATAAATTTCAGTAGCTGAGCCATAAACTATTAATATACTCTGAAATAACCGTCTCTTCCTAATTTTATAACGAACCTATTCTTCTTACAGCGTTACTTGCGATCATTATCGCTAATATTGTGTGTGCCTTCGATGCATCAATGTCATCTAGCAGCAACACTTATAAAAATCTATCTTCAGCGATTGTAACATATGTAGAATTAAAGGATGTATCTAGTCTAAAAGAACCATCGTATATAGTATGTAATCAATGTATTGATATCTTATATAAGTTTTGAGTTGCCTAATTTTTAATTTTTGTTTTGCCACAGAATCGATTGATGAATATAGAAAACATAGTATACAGTCCTATAAATATATGTATGATAACTTCCTTACTTTTAAACGGTGCTAAAGAAGGAGCGACAGAAAATGAATTGAAGTCTTATTTGGATATTACTGATAAAATATCTTTAAACGAAGACTTAGCTAATCTTACTTATTTAAATGTAAGATAAAAAATGAAAAAATATACTATAGCACAAAATTTTTCTGAATAATGATATATTTATATATGTTTTTAGGGTATCGGAAACATTGAATTGCATCAAGAAACTGCAGTATATGTTCAAAATTCAGTTGAGTTAACGGCCGACTTCTCATCAATATGCATAAATAACTTTAATTGTTCGATTTCAAAAGTAGATTTCAGAAATGACGAACATGTTACAGAAACTATAAATTTATGGGCCCAAAAAGCAACGAATTATAATATGTTAGATCACGTAATTTCTTCAGGTATATTGTATAAATGTTTGACTAACAATTAAATATAAATAAATTATAGTTTATGCAAAACACATTGTTAACAACAATATACTTTATATGAATAGTTAATGTGGACAGAGATACAAAAATTATGTTGGTAAATGTTGTTTACCTAAATAGTAGATGGCTGAACTCAACTTATAAAAGAAAATTAGAGAGACGCAAATTTTATATTTCTTTATCGAAAATGTATTTTGTTCCAACAATGAAATTTGAGAAATCGACATTTATTCATGGTGAAATACCACATTGGAATGCCAAGTTTATTGAAATTCCATTTTTGGTAAATAATTATTATTTATAAGACAACTTTCGAAAATAAAATTCTGAATCAAAAAATAATTTTATAGAATATCAAGAATTAAATATTGAATCAAAATATAATTTTACAGGATGACAACGTTACAATGATTATATTTTTGCCAAATGAAAATATGGAACCTGGGAATCTGGAGTACCTGAGAAAGAAGCTTAACTTTTCAGAATTTCAATCAGTTAGAACTGCATACACAAACAAATTTGAGCAAGATATGGAATTATATTTACCTAAGTTTATGACTGCATATCATGAAAATATGACAGACTTTTTCCGTGAGGTAAGTATTGTGTAATTAACGAAATCTATTTACAACTGATATGTAAGAGATTTTGGATAAATTCTAGAAATTAAAACTAATAATTGCTTGTAGGTAGGCGTTACTACGATGTTCGGGGATAATGCGGATTTTACACGTCTCTCAGAAATTCCTTTAAAAGTGAACAATATTGTTCAAACAGTTTCCGTGAAGATTAACGAAGGAAGTTCGGAAGATCCAGATGGATACATCTGTGAGTTATAGAAAACTTTAGGCGAATACTGTGTGAATAAGCATTGCAATAAAAAATTTTTAATTACAGTTGACAGAAGCGAAGTAAGAGAACCGGTAGGTCCACGGCAAGAGTTGGTAGTAGATCGTCCGTTTCATTACTTAATCGAAGTGTACGGAGAGATAATGTTTGCTGGAACCGTGCGAGCACCAGAATTTATATTTCTGAGAGATGAATTATAAATTATATTACATTCTTGTATTTATTGAAAGTTTATATCACACAATGTATATAGAGCTTAAATTTTTTTAAATTTTATCATATTAACGTATATAAAATGCAAGCATTAATAAATAAATAATTTGGATTTTGAAAATGTGCTTTAGTCATTTTTTGATCAATTTTCTTATTGCTTAAAAGTAGCCAAATAAATTTGCACTTATGTGCGTTAGATGCAACAAAATAACTTCATATGCACGTATACAATCGAGCAATTATGTATCTATAATTATATAATGTAAAAAGAGACAGATAGCATACATGCACCTTTTATATTTGATGCGTTTTATATTGATTGATCTTCTCGCATAAATATATAATACATTATGAAAAATACAATAAACTCAAAAGTACAGGCTCTGGTAAATACAAATTCGAACATAAAAATGGCAAGTAAGAGCCAGCGCTGGAGTCGGTGCGCATACTATATTTTAAATATAGTATGCGCACCGACTCCAGCGCTGACTCTTACTTGCCATTTTTATGTTCGAATTATGAAAAATATTTCTCAAGATTTAAATGCTATATATATCTAGAAATTTATAAAAACAATTTGTGTATTATATATTATTTACTAGGGCACTACAAGCGTGTGCTATGCGACGGATATAGGATTTTGATTGAATTAAATTGTAATCCTATAGATTTTATTTAAGGAGAATCAGAGTTAGTTTTTGGGTTTAATATTGAGTATTTTAGCAGTGAATTTACATTAATTTTAGCTAAATATAAAAAAAAAGTATTTTTTTTAGATTAGTATTATATTATTATATTAGTACAAATTTATTAATTTTTATTTATTTATTTATATATTTAGTAATTAATATTATTAATTTAGTAATAATTTTTATATAAGAAATGTTTTGGAAACGGTGTACAAGAAATTGATTTGTGAAACAAAAGGAGATCTATTCTATATTGTAATTTCTCTACAATTTTAATCGTATTTATTCGATTTCTAAAAAGTTTTAATTAATAGCAGCGTTAATTAATCTTTCCATAATCATATGATCGCTCAGTTGAAGATATGCTCTCTCTCTCTCTCTCTCTCTCTCTCTCTCTCTCTCTCTCTCTCTGTCAGGTTTTCGAAAACGTCATACGAAAATCGCGATATTTCTTGCAATATTGGTTTTTAGAGTGTAAAAGAGTACTTTTTGTATTGTGCGGTATTTACCTAGATCTCTAATTAAAACACCGGACATACGGAAAAGAGTATTCGTCTCGAGATTTTAGATATATCTTTATATGACATACGAAAAATAAATTTTTGGAATGGCAGTCTATTCTAATTTTCCTACAATTTTAATCGTGTTCTTTCGATTTTTAAGAATTTTTCTAAATATTAGCAACATTAATTAATTTACTTCTGATTGTATATAATTAAAGGTCGCCTGTTTAACATATTTCTTTTACAAGTTGCTCGATTATCGGAACGGAATTCTAATCTATTATAATATAATAAATTCTCCTATAGTTTTAATTGTGTTCTTTTAATTTTTAAAAAGGTCTAATCATTATCAACGTTAATTAATTTACTCATGATTGTATATAGTCGCTTGATTGAAGATCGCTTGTTTAACGTATCTCTTCTAAATGTTGCTTGATTTTCGGAATGGAGTACTATTCTATATATTATAGTATAATAAATTTTCTAATAGTTCTAACCGTGTTCTTTCGATTTTTAAGAACTTCTAATCATGAACAGCATTAATTGATTCTTTCACGTTTATATGATGATTCATGAGATTTTTTGAAAACGTCATACAAAAAATCGCAATATATTATGCAATATTGGTTTTAACATTTAAAACCTTAAGTTTAAACTTAATTTTATTAAATAGTAAATCTTATCTTTATTAAAATCTTTTTCTTATATTTCGTGTAGATTGCTACGTATTTTAAACTCTAACCAAAAGTTTGAAAATACGAAAAAATTTCTTACTCCTTTTGGGATTTAGATATATCTTTATACAACATACATGAAATCGATTTCTGAAACGTGCTATCCAGAACTCTAAATAAAAAGTCGGAATTGCAAAAAAATTTAATTCTCACGAGATTTAAATATATTTATACACATTATACAAAAATTGTAATTTTCAAAATGCGGAAATCTATTCTATATAATAATTATATTTTTTTAGTTTTAACCGTATTCAATCCAAATAGAAGTAGATTTAATAATTAACAGCCTCAATTAAATTTTTCACGTTTATTTGATGACAGATGGTGACAGATATACTGTTAGGTTTTCGCAAAATGTCACACGAAAAATCGCGATATCTCTTGTAATATTGGTTTCAGCGTTAAAATGTTAAGAGTTTCTTTTTTTTTATATCTCGTGTGAAGTGCTACTCAGAACACTAAATAAGAAGCTTGGTGATAGAGATACTGTCTAATATACGTACCTTCTTCTTCGAGTCCTTGTATTTTTATGGCTTATCAAATTCCGTTGTCTCAAAATCGTATCTCAGCATCTGTTGCGCTTCCTTCTTCTTGTGATGTCCATCGGAATATCTTCTGCGGCTATTTGTCCTCAGGCATTCTTAAAAAATGTTCAAACGACTCCCTTTTCTTTCAATTATTGTCTTTTACACTTTTATTTAATTTAAAATATCAATATAAAAATATTATTACAGTATTTCTCTTAGTCTGACCCTTTCCTCTCGATTTGTCCGGCATGGGTAATTCTACCAGTAACTATGTTATCACCGGCGTAGCTCTTACATTAGAGTATCAAACCTCCTCACCCGGCAAATGCCTTCGTTGCGAAATATGCTCTTCGAAGTTTATTGTCGCGATATACGTCATTATATTACAAGATTTATGAACGTTAATTACTCATTAATAATAGTAAATTAACATGATAATAATATGAAATAATAATATAAAATTAAACAGATCTTAGAAAGTGTAACTCTTTCTAAAATAACATGAGTATCTTCACAGAAGAAGATAAATCACAAATGGATTGCAGCAAATACAGAATAATGGTTTAGCAAAAGTGCTTAACTTAAATCGATTATTCGGATTCAGTTATTATGATTTACAATGTTCGCCAATCATAAATACGCAAGCGCGTTATGTGTCGCTCCGATTTGAACCGCATGATACAAATGTTGCAGTCCATCAGGAATACTGTACCCGAATAGTGGGCCCTCGAGAGCACGCATAGTATATATATAAAATTTATAAAAAACGATTATCATAATTCCAGTTTTCATTAAACAAAAGATATAGAAATATATATGATCTGTTAAAACTTGGCGCATGTATAATGACAAAACTAAAAATTTATAATTCAGTAATTACCTAGTTGTCTATAATTTCCTCGAACAATAATTTTATATTGCACATTTTATTTATTTGATTGCTTGTCTACTATATTAAGAGGCACTACAGAGGGGGAAACTAATAACATTTATATTATTGTTCGATACAACCGAATATATACGTGTCAGTTCACAGCGTCGTCATTGGCTTCATGGAAAAAAGTGAATATTAATAACCAAAAGTTTTATAATTTGATGACATGTAAGATGCATCGTGATCAGTCATAAAGAGAAATTTTGAAAAGTAAAGCTAGAAGAGACCTCATGATTGATGTACTAAACACATTTCAAAAATGATATACGTAGGAAAGCATCGATTTAATTAGTACATTGGAATATCCAGAATATTGATAGAATCACTATTCATAGCTGGACCGCCAAGAATTGCGCGGAAACTGTTTGAGCGCAAGTATTACAAAAAAAAAAAGAACACAATTATTATGTCAGAAATGATATTATACTATTATAGTATTATAGGTATTATAATTATAGTAAATAATTATGTAATATAAAATTGTATATATCAATCGTTTCGATTCCTTTCGAATCTTTCTCGATATTAATAGATCAAAAAATAAAGTTTAATAAAAAATATCGCAATTTATATCATTCTGAGAACAATAGCGTCAGTATTATAATATTTATTATTCGGTAGTTATAACATCATTACATTAGAAATCAAAGCCATCAAAGTTTTAGATCATTGCAAACGGGTCTGTCTCACCGTCATGACAATCTGATGTGTTATTACAAAAACAAAAGTAAGCCAACTTAAAAACATAACGATTATTCAAATAATCAATTGGTGTATGTCCTAATACAACAGCAAAAAAACGTATTAATTTACAGGATGACACGGAATTCCTGACCGCTCTTATTTCCCAATTCTTAATAGATGTACTTAATTTAATATCTCGCTTTTTCGATACCTTGTATATCTTAAGCTTAATTTTATTTGCGACTTAGTGTAGGATTTATGATATACATTACGATTATATATATATATATATATACATATATGCAATGCTGTTATACAACTTTTCGTGCATAAACTATTAAGACTTTGTACAGATCTAACATAAATGTTTGTGTTTCATTATTCTGTATTGTTTTATAAGTAATCATTTTTTCCTTAAATTTACGTGTATATTCATTCTTGAATTCTTCATTTCAGATCATGTGGCATTTTGTCCAAAAATGAGTAGATGGATATTATCGAAGCTACCAAAATAATTCATTAAAATTAAATTAAATTATCAGAACTGAATTAAGATTTAAGTAAATAAAAAAGAACGTTGCAGCAAAACTTACAATTTATAATGTGATAATAACCACATAAAATTTAATTTTTACATTGTTTTAAAAATAACTTACTATAAAATGCTGGTATCTTTAGAGGAATATGTCGTTTCTCGAAGACTGCAATGGCAAACCTCAAATCCGATGCTTTTAAGTATTTTCTCAGTTCTTGTGAGGATAGCATGAATCATGAAATGGCGAAACATAATTTCTGACATCCTGTATGAACATAAGAGTAATAATTAAACGTTTATAGCTGTAAAATTGCGGGATTTGATGGAACATGAGAATAATGAAGTTTACTTGTATGTATGGTGCAAAACGAATATCTCGAGCCAAAATTTCATAATATTATATGCCTCATGAGATGCTACAAAATTCAAAAGTATATTCCCACCAGGTCGAATCATACGAATAAATATTCTCAAACGCTTGTCTGTTAAATAAAACACAGATAATGTAATTAATTTTTAAAGCTCTTATGCTTATTGCAATTTCAGTTTCAATTTTTAATAAACTCTTAAAATAGATGTAACTATTTTAATGAAATGTTAAGCTAATATATTAAACTCTTACTTCTCTCTCTCTGAAATTATGTTATAATGCGATAGAACTGTTAAAAATATTTATAAAAAAAAAAATTTTGTGTATTTAAATATTTAAAAATTTACATTAAAATTACAAAACTTAACTTTATTTTAAACATTTTTCAAATTGAAGAATGTATAAATAATAATATTGATATAATATTGAATAAATTGATTATATATTGATATAATATACTTTTAATAATTTCATAACTT